>CABHPQ010175170.1:3963-40409 GCA_902168405.1 Peromyscus aztecus | reverse complement strand
CAATGGGAGTGGCACTATTAGGAGGTGTGGCCTTGTCGGAGTAGGTTTGATCTTGCTGGAGTGTGTCACTGTGGGGGTGGGCTTTGAGGTCTCATATATGCTCAAGCCACACCCAGTGAGACAGTTCACTTCCTGTTGCCTGCTGGTCAAAATGTAAGAACCTTCAGCTCCTTCTCCAGCACCATGTCTGCCTGCATGCTGCCTTGCTTCCTGCTGTGACAATAATGGACTAAATTTCTGAAATGTAAGAGAGCCACCCAATTACATGTTTTCCTTTGTAAGAGTTGCTGTGGTCATGGTGTCTCTTCATAGCAATAGAAACCCTAAGACAAAAGTTGGTACCAGAAGTGGGATATTGCTATGATAGGCCTGACCATGTTTTTGTTTGAAGGAATATGGACCTGGGGACTGTGGATTAGAAAAGCAGTTGAAGGCTTTAAGTGCTGCTTAATGGGCCAGACTAGTAGGAACATGGAAGACAGTGGTGCTGAGGGCGATTTGAACTGTGGGGGCCTGGCTCAAGAGGTTTCAGAGGAGAATGTTAGTACACGGCCTAGAGACTGATCTTGTGATGTTTTGGCAAAGAATGTGGCTGTCTTTTGCCCCTGTCCGAAGAGTCTACCTGAGGTTAAAGTGAAGAGTTTGGGATTAATTCCCTTGGCAGAGGAAATCTCAAAACAGCCTAGTATAGACTCTGTTGTGTGGTTATTAGTGGCAACTCTAATGAAGATTTATAATGGAAAGGAGCAAGCTGAGCAGGGTAAATTACAAAATGCAAAATTTCAGAAGAGGAGCACCGGGAAGTGGAATAGAGCTAAATTCTGTGTCCAAGGAGAGAAACAGATGAAGAAATGGAAGCAAGGGAGTGGTGACCTCAGGGCAAGATCCCACCCAGCTAAGTTTCCAACTTGTGAAAAAGAATTAAAGAAAATCTTAGAGCGGGGTATAGTGGTGTTATGCCCAGATTGTGGGGACCCCCAAAAGACCACTTTGGAGACTAAATCCTGTACATAAAAGCAAAGAGCCTTTATTTTCAAGCTTGGAGCTTGGACTTTCTGTCCAACACAGTGGTGAGAGCAGAGAGCCCTGAGCCCAGGCAGGGTGGGTTTTTTTGTTTGTTTGTTTGTTTTTGTTTTTTTTTTTATCATAGCAGAGGTTGGGGTGAAGGGATTTCCAGGGTTCAGGACCCTGATTCGCTGACATTTGTCTAGGGGTTATAGGTAATATTTGGAATGTCAAGTATTTTCCCTTAGATGCAGGCCCTCCCTGGGTGGGGTCAGCTCATGGCTTTTTCTGGATCTGGGTGTTAACTGCCAGTAAGCCTGTTACAGAAGCAGTGTCTGGGCCTCTAAGCCTGTTATGGCAGTTGTGTGGTCAAGCTGTTTTGGCCCCCCCCCCACACACAGTGGTATACACCTTTAATCCTAGCACTCTAGAGGCAGAGGCTTGCAGATCTCTGAGTTTGAGGCCAGCCTGGTCTACAGAGAGAGCTCCAGTACAGTCAAACTTAAGCAGTGAGGGTAGCTATCAAAAAACAGAAAGCTAGTGAAGATGTAATTGAAAGATCTCTGAGTTTAAGCTCAACCTGGTCTACAGATCCAGTTTCAGGACAGTCATGCTTAAGGCAGTGAAGGAAACCATCAAAAACATAAAGTTGGTGAAGATGTAATTGAACGAGGGGACCATGTTCCAGCCCCAGGAAGCAGCAGAATTTAGCAGCTTTGGCCACGTGGTTCTGAAGTTAAGGGTAGAAGAAAGGGGCTGTGGAATTTACCTCCATGACTATGGAAAGTCATTGAGACCAGGCATGTGTCAGGGGTTTCCCTGAATGGAGGCCTAGTAGAGAGGCCATTGTGTGAAGCTGTGAAGGTGAAGCCTGGATTGCCTTGGAGAACCCAAAATGTTGGGATACCAGAGCCATGGGATACCTGCTAAGGAGAGCTGCTAACAGGGAGTGGAACCAGCCCACGAGAAAGAAGTGTGTTGCAGTCAACAAAGCTGAAAGGAGTTTGAGATCTGAAGAGCACTTTGACATCAGACATGAGATGAAGAGTTTGGAGTTTGTCCAGCTGGTTTTTGGTCTTGTTTTGGCCCAATATTTCCTTACTATGATCCCTTTCCTACATTTTGGAATGGTAATGTGTATCCTGTGCCATTACGTGTTGGAAATATGTGATTTGTTTTTTGCTTTTGATCTTATAAAAGATTACATGACTCTCAGAAGAGACTTTGAACTTTACACTTTTAAATAAGTTTGAGACTGTTATAGACTATGGAGACTTTTGAAGTTGTACTGAATGCATTTTTGCATTATGATATGGTTACAAGTCTTTGGAAGCCAGGGAGTGGAATGTGGTGGTTTGAAAGAAAATGGCCTCCAAAGGGTGTGGCATTATTAGGAAGTGTCATCTTGTTGGAGGGACTGTGTCACTGTGGAGGTGGGTTTGAGGTCTCATATATGCTCAAGCCATGCCTAGTGAGACAGTTCACTTCCTGTTGCCTGCTGGTCAAAATGTAAGAACCTTCAGCTCCTTCTCCAGCACCATGTCTGCCTGCATGCTGCCTTGCTTCCTGCTGTGACAATAATGGACTAAACCTCTGAAATGTAAGTGAGCCACCCCAGTTAAATGTTTTCCTTTACAAGAGTTGCCGTGGTGGTGGTGTCTCTTCACAGCAATAGAAATCCTAAGACAGTAAGTAGCTGAATAAACCAGGAGAGCAAGCAGGTAAACAGTGTTCCTCCATGGTTTCTGCTTCAAGCTCTAGCCTTGAGCTCCTGTCTTGACTTCCCTTGACGGTAGCCTGTAAGCTGAAACAAACCCTTTCTTCTCAAGCTTCTTTTGGTCACAGCCACAGAAAGACTGGGATAGCCACCCATAGACCATCACGTGGAGAGGTCACTTGGCTACTTCGCGCAGTTTCCATCATCTAGTCCTTGCCAAAGACTGCACCTGGCACTCCATGCAGCAGAGTGAAGGGGCTGAGCCCTGCTGGGTCTGGGGGTGTTTCTTGGGTACAGGATGTGAACAGGTATGGGGTACACTTCAGGGTCCCTGGCCAGCCTGAACCAGGCCACTGTTCTTATTTAAGAACCTGTGTGCTGATTTGAACATCTTGTGGGAATGCAAGATGAGAACTAAGGTTACTTTTTTTTTTTTTTCAGAGCTGAGGACCAAACCCAGGGCCTTGCCTACCACTGAGCTAAATCCCCAACCTCCTAAGGTTACTTGTACTGCCCACCAGACTGGCTTTCTAGAGACAAACACGACATGGATTGACTATCCTGCAGACCCCAGGCACATACATGGCTGCTCTGTGTTGTTCTTCTTTCCCTGTGCATATTTTATGATGGACACTGATAATCTGCACCCCACTTAAATGGCAAAGGTGCCCAGGAGAAATTCCGACACCCACTCCTGTCCCTGTTCCCAGCAGTGGATTGTTTTCTCCAGCAGTTGCTCAGCCAGGGATCCTTGGTGCATTCCTGGAGTCTGCGAACAACTGCAATGCCGCATCTCACATAGCCCAGGCTGTCCTTGAACTTGCTATTATAACTTAGATGGATCTTGGACTCCTGATCCTGCCACCGAGTTGGCACCAATCACTGTTGCTTAAAAGCAGAGTTGCAGTGAGCAAGCTTGTTCACCGAATGTTGGATGCCTGAATAAATACGGGATAAATTCCTGGAGCAAAACTGCTGGTCTGAAGCCACGGTCATGCAGAATGTTAGTGCTTGGTGCCAGATCTCCCTCCAGGTGAACCAGGCCAGTTTGCAATCGTAGGCAGGTTTCTCCAGCACTCTCTGAGGAAAGAGTCAATGGTAGATAGTTTATTGGGGGAAAAATGTTCCCACATGTCCTGTGGAGGGTAGGGGAGTGGAAGGAGACCCAAGCCAGTTACCCTGTGGGTGACTACAGCTTAATCCTCTAGGAAGGATTAAGTGCAGGGAGTACTGGGCTAAGAGCTGACCCAAGGGCGGGGCTCTTCTCCAGAAGTTAGGGGTGCCTATTGCCCACAGCTAGTTATTTTTATCTTCATTCCTGGACCCCAGCTCATGAACCCAAATAGCAGCCTGCTACCCACTTAGACTGACATGACTCTTGCAGGATCCCTTCTAGATTTTTACCCTGAGGAAGATACAGAGACATGTCTGAGGAATGAGAGCCCATGCTTTCTCAAGATACCACCCTTGTGCCCACTGCACCCTCCAGACAGCAGTGCTGTCCCCCAGTGGTTTGTGGGGGCCATTGTAAGATTCTTCCAAGTATCCAATGAGCACACAGGGATCCCACTTTTCCTCTTGTACCCATGGCTTCTCTCTCTCCCTCCCTCATTTCTCTCTTAACTTGCCTACTTCTCTAGTCCATACCTCCCAGCATGCTCAGCAGTGCAGAGTTTCAGCCCTACTTGCAGAAGCAGACTCCATTCATGCAGACTCAGTGTCACACTGGATCTTGCAAGCATCCAAGATGGGTGGGCTGTTCTACTAGAGGAATGGAGGGAAGGATCAGCAAGAAGGTGGACCCAAGGAGTCCAGCACTCCTGAGTCCCCCCTCTGCTGAGCGTGGCTGAGGCTGTGACCTACACTGGATAGTTTCATTGGCTATAACTACAAAGAAAGTAGTCTTTTTAAAAAAAGAGATTTATTTATTTTATGTGTATAAATGTTTTGTCTGCATGTGTGTGTGTGTGTGTGTGTGTATTACATGCCCAGTCAGAAGTAGGGTTATAGGCATGTGTCACCATGCCTGACTTCTGCTTGGGTGCTGTGGATCTGAACTCAGTTCCTCATACTTGCGTGTCAACACTTCACTGACTCGGTTATCACCCTAGGCACCACCCCACTACATTTTTGTTTTACATGAGTTTATGATTTTTTTTTTGTATTGGGCCACATTCACAAATAGCTATGATGGATCATGGGTAAATACCGTGACTTGAAACCTCTGATCCCTAAGTAGAGACGGAGGTTGCTATGGTTTGAATATTGTCAAATGTTTCTTCAAAGGTTCCTATGTGGGGATCTTGGTCCTCTGTGTGGAGATGGGAACTGAAGGCATCTCTGAGGTAAGGCCTAGTGGAGGTTCTTAGGGCAAGGGACTACTCTAGAAGGGAACGTTGGCATCTGGGAGTGACTCTCCTCACAGTCATTCTGACTGGCTTCCTGCTTGGCAATGCAGTCACTGGTGCCTACCAATGCCACTGCTGTTGCCATCGGCTGTGATGAGTCCTTGCTGGAAACAAGGTACATGCTGGCACCTCACCCCTGAACTGTGAGCTCACCCAGAGCTGTGAGCTCAGTAAACTCCTTCCTAAGCAGCTGCCTGAGGTATTGCACTGTAATAATACAAAACTAACGGTGATGCTCTCTGTCCCAGGAACCTGTTATAAATCTTGGCTTAACTCAATTCTGCTTCCTCCCCCAGTGTCTCTAGAAATCCTCCAGTTATTAAAATTCACAGTTCTGGGTCTACCCTCAGTCTATCCGTCTGCAATTTTTCTTTTGTCTTCCTCTTTCCGAGGCCTTTCCACGGTGCTGTGCTAACTGAGCTGTTGGGTATTAATTATCCTTGCAGGCTTGCACACTCGTGAATCCACACACTCCCGTCTGGGCAATACTCTCCTGTGTCTTCTAAAGCCTTTCTCTTCCTGTTTCCCTCCTCTGCACCTTCCCACCTCTTTCTCCCTAGGAAGAATTTGGACTTTTGGTGACAAGCAGGGCAGGGCCTCATGTAGCCCAGGCTAGCCAGCCTCATGTTCTCTCTGTAGCCAGGGATGACCTTGAATTCTTGATTCTCCTAGCTCTGTCTCTGGCATGGACCGCCTTGGCTGGTCCGGTGTATGTGATAATCAGAACCTATCTGGAAGAGCCGTCGTCATCGTGGGTCTGGCATTTTCTGGCAGAGCTGGTAAAATGGTGGAGCACACTTACAACCCTAGCACTCTGGAGGTAAAGGCAGGAGCATCTAAAGTTTAAAGTTCAAGGATGCCCTTGGCTACACAGGAAGTTGAAGGGCAGCCTGGGACATGCGGGGGCGGGGGGAGGGGGGGAGGAAGGGAGACAAATTCTAACAACAACAAAGCAATAAAACAAAATTTAAGCCATTTTATCAGAAGCACCCTCAGGATCCCAGGCAACAGCTTCTTAAGAAACAAGCCTCAAACCCTTTGGGTCGAGCGGTCCCTCTTGTCTCACACCTCATTGCATAAACAACCACATGGTCAGCCTCACCATGCTCCTGTCTCTGGTGCCCCTCACCATGAGCTCTTTTTTATAGCTCACAAATGCATGCAGATGGTCCCCTCCCATGCAGAGTCTGTCCAGCCACACAAATGAATGTGATCACTCTGGGTTCATCCCTAACACTGTCCTGTGAGGCAGTCAGGATTGTGGGCTGTGGACCACACAACCATCTGGCTAGCTCTGTCCACTGCTGGTCTGTATGGCCCCAAATGAAGTCACAGATGAGCCTCAGTTTCCCCTGAAAAGGGGCATGATAACAACCACACCCACATTACAGGGAGGCTGTGAACAGCGAGTGTGTGTCCAGGTAGCTGGTCTGCTGTAAGGCAGGAACTTACTAAATAGCTGATCGTAGTGGTCCTTGGGCTGTTTCCCCACTTGACAGAGACACCCTGAGAATGCTTCTTAGGCCCTCTTTCCTTTCGTGTTTAGTGTGTGTGTGTCTGTGGGCATATCCACATATCCACATCCACCTGTCCCTTCAGTCCTCGTCTGTGCTGCCTGAAGTCCTGCTCTCTGTCCCTCAGCTCTTAATCCTGACTTCTTTCTTGTTCTCTTGCATGGGAGGAGGAAGAGGAAGAGAGAGAGGAGAGAGGGTAGGGAAGGAGTGGAGGGCCAGCGGGGGAGGAGAAGTGGATGGGGAGGAGAGCACAGGATGGTGAAGAAGAGAGGGGAAGGGGAGGGAGAGGAAGAGGAAGATGGAGGGAGAAGGAAGGAAGATAAGGGAGAGGAAGAAGGACTGAGACAGGCAGGTTGGGGTGTGGAGAGGCCGGGATGGAGGCCAGAGGGGTGCTATAGTCCCCCAGGAGACCGCCTCTATCTCGCCAGCTCCTCTGTCTTCTAACAGAGTCATTCTTAGGTCTCACTACAGAATCAGACTTTCTTCTGCAAAAATTAAGTTACATGTATGTGTGTGTGTGTGTGTGTGTGTGTGTGTGTGTGTGTGTGTGTGTGCATGTGAAAGTCAGAGGACAACATAGGGAATCCTCTCTACAGTGTGGATCCCGGGGATAGAACTCGGATTGTCAGGGTTGAAGGCAAGTGCCTTTATTCACTGAGCCATATTGCATCCCCAGGATCAGAATTTCTGAGGAAGAAAAACCAAATATCTTCTGAAGAATCTGGTGCGGTCAGCCGGGCACTGGGACCCGCTCATTCATGCGCAGTGGAAAGAGCCCTGTGGAGTAGCCAGCACTGAACTCTATGCAACCCCAGCCGAGTGAGTCAACCTCTCAGAGCTGCATACCTGTGATGATATATTGTGTATCAAATAAAGCTCGCCTGAGGATCAGAGGACAGAGCCAGCCACTAGATTAAACATAGAGGCCAGGCAGTGGTGACACACACACCTTTAATCCTAACACTCAGGAGGCAGAGATCCATCTTGATCTCTGTGAGTTCAAAGTCACCCTAGACTACATGAAATTGATTCAGTCTAGGAGAGAAACAGAGTCAGGCAGTGGTGGCACACACCTTTAATTCAGGTACTTGGAAGCCACACGCCTTTAATCCCAGCACTTGAGATCTCATGCCTTTGCTACCAGTATTTGGGAAGCATACACTCCATTAATCCCAGCACTAGGAAGGTTGAGATAGAAAGTGAAATGGCTGGGTGGAGAAAGGCATAGAAGGTGTGAGGAGACAGGAGCTAGAAGGCCTTTTCAGCTGAGGACTTAGAGGAATTCAGTCTGAGGATTCGTGGAGATAGGATCTTGCCTTCCATTTGGCCTGAGGATTCCATACTGGTGAGAAGTTTCTCTAGTAGCTTGTTCCTTTGTTTCTCTAATCTTTCAGCATTTGCCCTAATACCTGGCTCCGGGTTTTTTATTATAAGACCATTTAAGAGTCATGCAACACATACTAACGTGTCTTGTGATAGTGAGATTTGCTTTGGTGCACAGCCAGCATTTAGCACAGTGCTGGGCATGTCCAGACCCTAATTAACAGGGAGCTGACCTCCAGCTATTGCTACACCATTAGTTATTAGCATTATCACTGTGCGCTTGGCACAGCCCACTCTGAGGACTGCAGCTCTGTACAGTTCTGCAATTGGGCCCTGGAAGAGAGCGGCTCAAGTTGAAAGTGAGCCAGATAAAAGGCAGCAATGGGGCTATTTGCTGGATGCTGGGCTCTGTGAGAGTCAAAGCTCTGGGGGAACTGCAAGATGAAAGCAGCGCCTTGCCGTGCCGTGATAACATTACCTAGACACAGCAGCAGCAGCTGCTAAACTCTGTTGCTCACTCACCCCAGGAGACGCCAGCCACCGACACCCCAAAGTGGCTGCAAAAAGCCTCAGGACAAGAACATCACTATGGGGAGGGGCCAGCACAGCATGCAGCTGGTGCCACCCCAGAGTCACTCCTGACCAGGAAGGGAGGACCCTGGGGAGAAGGCCAGTCTCGGTGCCATGTCAGGACTTGGTGCCAATGTGTCCTCCTCATGAACGGGCTCAGGGCTTCCCTGAATATCCCTGCCTCCCAGGCAGCTCCTGCCTTTGCTCTGACTTGCTGCTCATGTGCAGAGAAGAGTGACATGGTCACCCCCACCCTGCCCTCAGTCATGCACCCCAGCCACACTCCTGTCTTTGTGTCCCTCAAATCCACCAGCAGACGCTGACCCCAGGGCCTTTGTGCTGACGGCTCAGCCTTCGTGTCTTCTCGCTCTCTCCCTGGAATTCCCCTGTCCGAAGCAATCCACTCAAACGGTCTCCATGCTCCAAGCCCACCTGTTTCCTTTATAGCACATACCCAATCTGGAGCCGTCTTGCTGATGATTCATAATTAACTCTCTTACTGCCTGCCTCCCATGGCAGGCACACGGGTTCCATGCAGGCGTGAATATCTGTGCCATTCACTTTATCTCTTGAACCCAGCATAGCTTCTGGTGCCAATGAGAGCTCCATGCAGATTGTTGAATTTTAATATTCTCCTCATCTTGGGCCTTAACACCTGGCACAGTGCCAGGAACCTGCGCGCTGCTTAAAGAACGCTGCTCCGTGAATAAATTATACCCTCAAGCCCCTTCAGAGCTGGCTTGTTACCAGGAAATCCTCAGCGTGATCTGAGAGCTGAAAATTCATTTATTCAATAACGTTTATTGAACAGCTACTAAGTTCCAGCTTCTAAGCTGGGCTCAGGGGCTCCAGAAAAGAAAATGGGACTGCTGTGGGATTTCCTTCTGGCCTGAGTTGAAGAGGAGAGGAGGCAGGAGAGGGGAGGATTTCTCAGCAAGTTAGGGGAGAGGGTCTTGTAGAGGTATTATGCTCCCAGAACCCCTATTCTCCATCTCACCCCTTCTCTTGAATTCTGGGGTGTTGTAACATGTCCTGTATTGTGGTTCAAAGTGTGGGTTGTGCAGGTTTGTTGCTGGCTTCAGCGTTGGAGGAGGAGATGGAGAAAATTGCTCTACTCAGGCAGGATCAAAGCAGGGGTTCAGCCACAACAGACACCTCTCTCCAGCTCTGTCCCTCTGCTTCCACCCACCTGCCATCCAGACAGCCCGCAATCAGACTCCTTCATTATGAAGACTGATGTCGCACAGACAGGGCTCGGAGAGCTGACTGCATCTGACTTTTATGGGGGAGGGGAGAGGTAGCACTCATAGAAACTGGAACGACAGGACTCTGCCATTGTGCCAATCAGCTAGGCTGAAGCCAAAGGTTCCTAGGAGGACTTGGTGGGTGGGACAACCAGCCAAACCTGATGTCTAGAACCCCATGGGTGGGCTTGAAGTATGAGAAGCAATCCCAGAAAGGAGGCCAGGCCAGGAGGCCTGGGAAGCAGAATGTCTGGGAAGTTGAGAGGCAAGGGGTCCCGGGAGTCAGAAAGAAAAGGCCAGGAAAGAAGAGAGCTTACTCCGTACATCAAGGGAAGGAGTCCTGGCAATGCCCAGTGCGGGATTCTGGCTGTGGCATGGTAAGAAGCCAGAAGGAATCCCATGTGCAAGTTGCAGCCTCTAAAATACTGACCCCCAATTGTGGGGATCAACCCTGCTCCAGATCTCCAGGACACAGCCAATCTCACTTGTGCTCACTTGAGCTGGCTCTTCCCGACCCAGGGCCAGCCCACTCCTGATAACTGGACTGTCAGCTTGTGGGGACTGGTGACGCTCTGAACCCTGGAGTCCTCTTCTGTTGCCCCAGCACACTGGCCAGCAGCCTCTGAGGACAGGGAGAAAGAAAGATACTGCCTGCAAATGAGAAATCTCTGCCCAGAAAACAAGGGGTCCTAGGAGTTTGGTGGTCAATAGTTCAGCTCCACTTATTCGAGGAACTTGGGCCTAGAGAACGTGACGTCTGCCAAAGGTGGTATCAGAATCAAGTTTTCTAGAAGCATCTACAAAGGCTTGACAGTGCCCAGCTCTCAGCAGGGCTCCAAGTATATTGGCTGCATAACTGGATGGCTCAGTGGGTGAATGGCTGCCTGAATGGGTAGATAGATGACTGGATACAACATCTACTTCTCTTTCTGGAGTGGGGCTGGAGATGGACCCCAGGGCTTCATGCATCCTAAGTAATGCTTTGCCACCAAGCTGTACCCAGCCTGAGTTGTGTTGTGTCTTTAGAAGAGAAACAAGCATCCTCCCCCCTCTTCCGTGTTCTGTGGTGTAGTTCGCTCTGCAGACCACACCTAGGATATTTATGAATAAACCAAATGATCAATCAGGCACCATCTTGAAATACATGACACTACATAACAGCAACCAAATTGGCTGTGGGAACAGGAAACAACGTTGCAAGGCAATTTAATTTCTCTCCAGTGATGGAGTGACGGACACCCTCAGCCAGGGGCGTGAAGGAGCTGTCATCGATCTTGATTTCAGGGCTCCTGTAGCTTCTTCTGTCTTACATGACATTCTCATCAGCTTGTCGTGGAAGCACTGTCTGTTCTAGCCTTCCTGGGAGGTGGAAGTGGAGGGACAATCTGAAGCTCCATGCCCAAGGCCCTGTCCTCAGGCCAACTCTTCGTGAGATAGCTGGACTCTTATTCAGACATCTATCAGCGTGCTGTGTCTGTGTTCCAGAAATCATGAGATCTGCTGCAGACATGTGTACTCATGGACAGAGACACAGGCATGAGGCCTTGCAAACATGCACATGTATGGTGTGGGTCATATCAAAGGCAACACACCAACATTTGCCACCAGGGAATGAACCTGAGGTGTAGGGAGGAAACCATGGCTGGCCTGAGGTGTGACTCACATTCGAGCAGAGATACAAGTGAACATGTCTATGAGAAACAGAACTGGAACCAGAAATGTTGTTTTCAACTTTTTAACAACTTTGTTAGAAAGCCAGAAATAAGCTGGGTATGGTGCTGGCTCATGCCTGTAATCTCAGCCCTTGAGAAACTGAGGCAGGGGGGTTGCTGTGAGTTCCAGGTCAATGTGGACTACAGAGTGAGACCCAGTCTCAGAAAACCAGACCCAAACAAAACATCCAGCCTTCTTGGCCTTGGCTTAAGCAATAACCTCAGTGTTCAGGAAGCTGAGGCAGGAGAATTGCAGAGAATTCTAGGATAGACTCAGCTACAGAAGGATATTTTACTCCCCACTCCCTATACTATGTCTTTAAAAACCAATGACTAGCCAGGAGGTGATGACATGTGCCTTTAATCCCGGCACTCAAAGGCAGGGAGGCAGAGGCAGGTGGATCCCTGATTCAAGGCCAGCCTGGTCTATAGAGCAAGTTTCAGGACAGCCAGGGCTACACAGAGTAACCCTATCTCAAAAAACTAAAAACAAAAGCAAAAACCAAAAAACAGTGACTAGTCTTTAAACATGACTTTAGTCCCAATACTCAAGAGGAAGAGGCAGGAGGATCTCTGTGAGTTCCAGGTTAGCCTGGCCTACATAGGGAGTTAGTTCCGGGACAGCAGAGCTACATATCAAGACCAATCTAAACCAAAATAAAACAAAAATCAATTAATATTTTATGCTTACACCATACCTTGGTGTGGATGCCAAATTCAGGAACCAAGGTTCCACTGGCTAGCCAGCCCTGCCTTTAGATTTCATCAAAGTTACAGCTTCGAAAACAGGTCCCTTTACTTACAGTTTCAAAAAGTTTGACAGTTTTCCAAGAACAGAGTGGAGACAGGGGTTCTAGGATTTACATTTGCATAAGTTAAGTTCAGAAATCACTTCCTGACTGTCAGCACTCACGGTCCAAGTCCCCCAGCTGGGCAGCAAGGAGGCAGAGGGATGGGAGGGTACAGGCCTTGGCCAAGTAGAGGGCAGCCCACCTTTGGCGGGTCACAGGTGGGGTCCTGTAGGGGGCCGTTCTCGGGTTCCTCGTGGCTTTACCCAGCAGATCCACATAGAGGATGATTAGGACCACGGGCCTGAGTGCAGGTGTCTGAGATGGTCTGCACTTGGCTGTGCTGGGGGAGGAGGTCATTTGCTCCACCCCCTTGGCGTCTCTATAAAAACCCTGGGGCAGAGACAGTCGGGGGCCCGTTGGAAAAGGTTCCAGGCCCTCTCGAGGCTATCCTTTATTTTCTATCTGTTTATCTCCGCAAGATTCTCCTCAATAAATCCTTCTATCTAATATTTCCCGCTGCTCACACTCAAGAAAACTCTGGGAAGCTGTGGGGTTGGTGGGAAAACGCCCCACAGGGTCCAAGCTTAAGGCCACTGGGCCAGGAGGGTCTTCACATTCCCCCACAGTGGAAGCAACTGAAGTCTGTGGGCTGCTGGGTGCTGGGATATGGGAGAATTTGGAAAACTGACGGTTAGCAAGGAGAGGTGAAGGCAGGGGTGGGGTGGCCGAGCCAGCCGAGCCAAGGGGATGCAGGGGGTGCAGGGGATGGGATGATGACAAGGAGGGGGTGTGAAGAGCTTTTGATAGCAGGTGAGGCTACAGAAGAGGCTGAGAGCCCCAGTGGCCACCTAGATTTCTTCTCTTCTGAGGGACACATGCCATCTCTCCTAGGAGGCCGGGCGGCTTTGCTTCATGTTGTTCTGGCCTGACAATGCCAGCTGTGTTAGAGAATGCCATTGTTCCCAGGGGAGAGTGAAAAAGGCAGATACGATAAACAAGAGGGGGAGGGGAACGGTGAACGTTGCGGAGAAAGGACTTGTCACATCTTAGTTAAGATGGCCCGAACAGATTTGCACTGGGCGGTGGGGGGAGGGGCTTGGGGGGGGGCTGCTGAAAGGGAGAATGGTCTGAGCATGTTCCAGTCCTCATGGAGAAAATGCCGATGGAGGAGCTGATTGAGGCCAGCTCCCAGGGCAGGGGCTCTCCAGGGCGCGGTCTCTTTCATGGCTACACAAAGAATCTTTTCTTCTTCATCGGCTGCGCTAAATAATCACAACCCAGGACTTTCTCGCCCCGATTTCTTGAGCCGCTTCAGATGTCACCTGGTTACCAATAAAATTCATACCTGGAATAGTGTCTTTGACCTCCGGCCAGGCTGCAGCACCCTGCCCTTGGCTTGCTTTGGAGTGTGACCACGGGTCTGCAGGCTCTGGAAACCTCTGTTTCTCATACATAATGGTTGGATTTTTGTAAAATAAATAGCCTTTTCTGTCCACCACGGTTAAGTGGGGGAAAATACGCTGTCCAGATGAACCGTGGGAGCTCTGACCTCTTCGGAGGCCTTTGATTACCACCTCAAGTGATTCTGGGTCCTACAGAACTGGGCAGTATGGTGGAACCTGGACTGGATTTGAATTCCAGCTAGACCACTCTCCACTGGGAGACCCAGGCAGGGTATGATATGAACTTCTGTCCCCAGCCCCTGAAATGGATAGTGGAGCCCTCTTGCTGATCTTGCTGAGGATTCTGTTCTTATGTGCTGAGGGACTAGCCCCCTCCACCCCTTCGCAAGGCATTTGAAAGACAACAGCTCTGCTCCCCCCCCCCCCACTGCTGGAGTGATCATTCCCCATACCCAAGGCTGCCAAAAACAAGTTCAACTGCACAAGCCTGGGTAGCAGAGAGAGTTCCAAAGGGCTAGGGAGCCACCACCTAATTATGTGGGTCCTCCCTCCCCTCAACCTAGGGCTGAGGCACTTGCTTGACAGCACCAGAAGTAGCATGGGATCCTCAAAGAACTTTGGGAGGGAGACACTACCGACACCCTGACTTATAAGTCAGGGGGCCTAGGCTTCGGGGTGGTAGGTAGGTACAGATACTGTGGACAGTAGAGCTGGGGTCTGAATCCAAGCCTGAAGCCAACAGAAGGTAAAGAACCAAGAAGAGGCGCATGACAGTGCAATTGCCCTCATAAATACTCCCTGCTGGGAATGGCAGGGGGAGCTGCTGAGCCTGTGGAGGGAAACCAAGCATTTCCCATACTTCCCAGAACTATGGCGGTGGGTCATGAGACGGGCGGGGCCCTGGAAACCTCGGGGGTCTATCTCCCCTTCTACATGTTCAGGCCTGCTAGACAGCCTGGAGCCAGGGGCAACTAGGTGGAGACTGTGGTAGAGGCCAGAGCCTCTGGGCCCAGTCCTTTCGGACTTGTCCTGGGACTGCTTATTCTAGCGCCCTGTCCTGGCTTCCCCCAAGCTGCAGCTGCCTCCCCAAGCTCTTCCTCACCGTCTTCTCTACTGCCAAAATCAATCCCTCTCTCTTGTCCCTGGAGGGGCAGAGAGATGCCTCCCTGGCCTGGGGACACACAGGCTTACCGTGTGTCTTCAGGCAGTCCTGATGCCTCATGCTCCCCAGAGATGAAATGACACATTTTCTTAAAATGGCAATGTCTGTCCTCCCAGTTCCAGGCAAGGGCCCCTCCACTGGGCTAGCACAGACTGCAGTCTCCAGGGAACATGAGCTATCTCCCCACGCTGTGAAACTCAAATACAGAAAGAAAAGCCGTTCCTCAGGGGCCCCCCCGTAATCTCTGAGCAAATCGTGGTGAGAAAGGTCTCTTTCCCTGGCCGCACCTGCCCGGCTCAGGTTTACAGCTCAGGGCACAGCGCAGAGAGAGGCCAGCAGGGCAGGAGCTGGCAGGGCCACTGTGGGGACTGTATCTATGTGCTAAGCCTGTTCAGACTGCCAGCTCAGCACAGCTCCCAGAGGAGGTGGTGAGGTAGTAAAAGACAAGGGGAACCCTGGGCTTCAGCACCCAGTGACACCATCGGCCCAAATCCTGGCGGTGCTTAGCAGGTGGCAGATAGAGACGTTGCAATCTCCGGCCCCCCTTAGAGAGCTGACCCCGAGCTTGAGAAGCTCTTACTAGGGTCCCTAGTCAGTTCCAGAGCAGACACAAGAGACCTGGTTTGTTTTCTTCTGTTGGCTTTTTTTTTTTTTTTAAACAGATGTCTCATGTAGCCCAGGCTGGCCTCAGACTCCTATAACCAAGGATGACCTTGAACTTCTGATCCTCCTGTCTCTGCCTCCTGAGTTCTGGGACTTCAGGCATGTCCCACCATGCTGGGTTTATGCAGTGCTAA
This sequence comes from Peromyscus aztecus, assembly GCA_902168405.1. Taxonomy (NCBI): domain Eukaryota; kingdom Metazoa; phylum Chordata; class Mammalia; order Rodentia; family Cricetidae; genus Peromyscus; species Peromyscus aztecus. The sequence goes on along the minus strand of CABHPQ010175170.1, from coordinate 24,763 downwards.
GGATAGAACCCAGGGCCCTGTTTATGTTAGGCAGTACTCTACCCACTGAGCTATAGCCCCAGCCTCCTCCTGGCTCAGGATTAAAGATTAATTGTTCTCTGCAATTGTTCATAATAAGGATGTGACATAAGGACAGCCACCCTTAGTGCTGAGTAACTCCTAGGCTCGATGACAGTCATTTGTTAACTGTTTTAACAAGGGCTGCCTGGTCTCAGGCTGGGTACACCCACCCCAACCTCTGGGTGAGGGACTTCCCTGAACAGAAGAAGAGAGTTGGGGGGGACATTCAAACAGAGGCAGGACCCACCTGTCCGCCTGTGCCTTGCAGTGACTGAGGACTTAACCCTGGGTTTTGGTATCAAGTGACTGCATTCGTGGCCCGGCTCTGCCCCTCCCTGTAGGTAACCTGAGCCCCCGGAACAGCTGGCTCCCTACCTGTGTGTGAAACTCATTTCATCCAGCTCCAGAGTGGACACAGCTGTTTGGGGGTTGCCTGGACCAGGAGAGTATATTTATCACAGAGCTGTGGCCCAGGGCGTGACAGTAAGTTTGCCTGGGCCAGACAATAGCCTCTCCTTCCATCACTGGCCTGGCCGGTCCTAGGTAACCCTCCGGCCAGTGGACAGGACTGCTGCCTGCTGGGAAGATTCTTAAGGAGCCCCAGCTCCTGGAAGTTCCCCCCCACCAAGAATGGGGACACCCCTCTTATGCCTGGGGTAGGGCTCAGAGACATGGGCAGCTGTTCCCTCGGGGGAGCTAGAAGTGACAGTTTCCCTCACATGACTCCCAAGGGCTGGAGCAGATGGTAGAGTGGATGTTCCCAGCAGGGCTGACAGCCTTGCTGCCTGGGAATGCCCTCCAGTTCCAGGGAATTCCATCCAGATGTTCTCACCCACAAGCTGGCTGAGCAGTGGGAGAGCCAGGGCGGGAAAGCTGAGCCAGCGTTATTCATAGTCAAGGGAATCAGTCTCACAAGCCAGTCCAAAGTCCCTAGAATCTCCAAGTCTCCCACCCCGCCACTACCAACACCACCCTAGAGCATCACTGTTAGCTGGCTGTTCCTTTGGATATATCATTGCTGCCTCAGGCAGCTCTCTCTCAGACCTTCATCGCTCCCAGGAGGGACAAGACATAAAATTCTTGCCATTTAAGCTGTGGCCCAGCAGCGCTGGGCATCACTCCTTGGAACCTCAAGTTCTATGGAGTGAGAATCTATATTGTGGCAAGATGCCGTTGTGACTCTGTCTAAACTGGTGTAGTGTGGGCAAGCACTTTTATCCGCTGTCCCGCTAGGCTGCAAGCCCTGCTGTGGGCCTGGTGTTTGTCTTGTTCTCTATGGATCTCAGAGCTCCCAAGACAGAACTCATTAAAGGCGTTATGAGGAGCTGAGGATGTAGCTCACTTGATAGAGAGCTTACATGAAGCTCTAGGTTAAATCTCCAGCATTACTACACGATATCTTACAGAGAAACAGACAGATAGACAGACAGACTCTTATTCTGCTGGAGCTAGGGAACTTCACATGTCCTTGTTCCTTATTGGACACTTAGCTGCTGATAGTATTTTCTTTGTTTAAAAATTACATTTTAAAGTGTATGTGTGGAGTGTGCCCATGTGATGTGCATGTGTTCACCCAAACATGTACACATGTGTGTGCATGTGCACATGAGGGTCAGAGGACAACTTGCAAGAGTTGTTTTTATTTTTTCTTTCACCATGTAGATCCCAGGAATTAAACTCAGGTCTGTAGGCTTAGCAGCAAGCACCTTTACCTACTGAGCCATCTTGCTGGCCCTATCAAATCTTTTCTTTGAAAGCTGAGTTGCTGCCTGGAAGGCTCTGGTTTGGGCTTGGAGCCCAATGAGCTTTCATTCACTTTGATGTCTAGCAGAGAACGTCCTCATGGGGTCACCGAGAGCCCGAGACTTCAAGGAATTCTTTCTGACTCTTGCTCCTCACCCATGTTCTCTAAGCCTTCCTTCACCTTGGTAGGAGCTAGGAGATCCTAGCTCCTGGAAGGGGTTCAGATCTCCGGTAGAACTCGCCAACACATCTTTTCCATCCCCATCCTGATCTCACCCCCTGCACACAGCATCGTCTGCCCACATTCTTTAGCCATGTTTGCTTTGAACAGGTCTTTACAGGAGACTGTGATGGTCCCCTTCTTTGCCGCATCCCACCCCCACCCACCCCATCCTCAGGATTGGTTCAGGGCTCTGTCCCCAGGTCCATCCTCTGCACACAGGGACCAGATGAGCCCCGCTTGCTCACCATACCTGCATCAGCACCCTTCTCCACCAGTACCTGCAGAGAGACATGTGGGAGGCGGGAGGCGGACCTCCAGGAACTTGTTAATAAAAAGCCGAGTGCCCACGCTTGCAGCATGTCACTTTTAAATAACATCTGAGTGGGTCTGTTTGCTTACCTCTCTGACCCCTACTAAGTGCCACAAATGCCAGGCAGCAAAGTAGGCTTGGGATGTGGAGACAGCATTACAAGCTCACTGAATCAGCCCCCCTGACAGCGTCACCTAAGCCCACCGACATTGTTCTCATCCCTGACGGGCAGTGAAGGAGTTTTATGCCCTGAGATGCTCTCACTCCAAGGGTGGGCTGAACACTACCCAGGCCACCTTCTTTGGGGAGAGAGGCTCTGGCAAGGGCTAAGGAAAGCCCTATGCCACATAGGCTGGGCCTAGGTCAAGGGTCAAGGACTCTTTATGTCATAGCAGGAGGGGGTCTATGAAAGCACCCCTAGAGAACTTGCTTCAAGACAAGTCCTCACATAGCCCAGGCTAGCCCAAACTTATTATGTGGCCAAGGATAGCCTTGACCATCTGATCATCCTTCTTCTACCTCACAACTATTGGGATTATAGATGTGTACCATCACACCTAGTTTTGTGTGGTTCTAGGGAGAGAACCCTAGGGCTTCATGCACGGTAGGCAAGTATTCTATCAACTGAGCTACACTCAGCCAAGAGCTTTAAAAACGTTGAAGGTGACCTTGAACTTCGGGTCCTCGTGCCTCCATCTCCTTAAGTGCTGGGATTACAGGCATGCACCACCACCCTTGGTTCTAAGCACACCCCTGGTTCTAAGCCCACCCCTGGTTCTAAGCAGCGCTGGGGTTTGAGCCTTCCTGCATGCTATGCAAGCACGCTACCAACCCAACTACTTCCCAGCGGTTTCTCACCACCCCCTAAGGACTTTCAGCCCAGGCCTGTTCCTCCAGCCAGCAAAGGAGACAACATAACCTGCTTCCTTGTGGGGTGAGGAGCACAGGCCAGGCAGAGGACAGAGAATGCAAAGGCACTCTGCCTGCAGGCTGACCTGGTGGGGTTCTAACAGCAGAGGAAATACCAGTTTCTGGGGTTGGGGTACAGTGAAGAAGAAGCCAAAGAAGAAGATGATGTTGAAGGACCTGGAGTGGTCCCATCTGGAGAGCAACGGCACTTGGCCCTCGGTCTCCAGTCTCTAAAATCCATCACTGAGCTGCTGTTGTCCTCGAAGGGCATTGAACAAGGAGAGGAGGACTTACAGCAGAAAGCTGTGTGGTCAGACAGCAGGCAGAACTTCCAACTCAGAGAAAGTACATTCTGGGACAAGCTAAGGAAAGGAGAAGTGGGATTCCTTGGGGGCAGAATTCTAAAGCTAGGAGGGCAAGATATTCTTCACTCCACCTTGGACTGGAGTGGTGAGATGGGAGAGGGCACAGGACTCTGCTCAGCAGGTGCTCAGAACAACACCCTGTCTATCCCCTGCTTCCTGCTCTTCTTCCGGAAGAGTCTCTAGCACTGCTAAGTGACCTTGGGTCAGAGGCCATGAGCAGTCCTTAGCACCTCTCTCACCCCGGAGGTGAGGTAGGGGATTAGGGTTAGTCCTGTAAAACAGGCCTCATCTCAGATGAGGAAACTGCCATTTGGCTCCTTGAGGACCAGAGTGACTTGTGCCCTGGGCTTCTGAGATGCCTCGCCCTAGAGGAGCCATCCCAGAGGTTCCTCACGGCCCCCAGAGACAAGGACCTGAGGGCTTCTGCAACATGAACCAGTCCTCTGAAAAGGTTGTGCTTCCCAGCCCCAGGACAGGGTTTACCTAGAGGACATCCCCAAGGACAGACTGGGCGGGGTTGGCTTTGCTGAGATGTCACATGTCACATGCTTTGAAGGATTCCACCTTTGGCTTATGTCTCCTTGACACCCTGTGACGTACCCTGCAGTTTTGTGTTGCACTGGGCAGCAAATTATGTAACCTCTCCTGACTGCGCAAAGTCCTGGGCCCTCCGGTGAAGGGTGGAGGTGACTACCTGGGGTCTCCTCTCATAGCTAGTTCTTTCCCTGTGACAGGAATTCTGCTAGCTTCTTCCCAACCACGGGAAGATGTTACACCCCTGCAATCCCAACACTCAGGAGGCCGAGACAACCTGGGCTACATACTGAGACCCTGTCTCAAAAAAGCCAAATTAGGTATGGGGTACTCAGTCCATGGTTACCTAGCACCACAGGGCCTGGTTGTGAGTGCAAACATAACAAAACACAGGTAGTGCACATCTAGAATCCCAGCACTAAAGACGTAGAGGCAGAAGGATCAGGACTTTGAGTCTAGCCTCAGCTATATAGCAAATTCAAGGCTAGCCTGGGCTACTTGAGATTCTCCATAAAAAAAACAAAAAGGAGTTGGGCATGCCAGCAAACACCTTTAACTCTAGGATCCAAGAGGCAGAGGCAGGCAGATCACAGACCAGGCTAGCCTGGTCTATGTAGCAAGTTCCAGGAAAGCCAACGATACATAATAAGACCCTGTCTCAAACAAAAGCAAGCAAAAATCAACCAAAACAAAACAAAATAAAAAATAGAACAACAAAATCCTGGAAAAAAAAATAAAACAAAACACACTCCCATTTCCCATGAAAAGGAAAAGTGTTATGTCAGCTTTCGAAAGGGCAGTTTCTCACATCTTTTCTTTCTCTGTTTCCTTCCCGCAGGCTGTGATGGACCAGAGAGGGCCAGGCAGTGGGGAAGCTCCCTCTGGGCCCAGAGGTGCTGACTCACCCCTAGGCATCCTCACAGCCTCATTTCTCACGGACACTCTGGGCTTACAGCCAGAGCTAGCCCATCTGTCCTGCAGAGGGAGAAATAGGCACAACTTCGCTGTGGAACAATTTTAGCATCAGGCTAAATGGACGGTACACAGGACGATGGCTGACCAGGCGGAAAGCTACATGGTAGATAAAAGGAATGACCTAGTTAGAGCTCAGATACGCAACCTTGAGTTTAAAGGAATCCTATTGGGTTAGGTCACCTAGTACAAGTACTTGCCACACAAGCTTGAGGGCCTGAGTTTAGCACATAGAACCCTTGTTTTAAAAAAAAAATGGGTATATTAGAAGGCACATGCTTGTAATCTCAGGCGGGGAGACAGAGACAGTTGAATCCCTGGGGCTCACCAGCCAACCAGCCAAGCCTCATGAGTTAGGTCCTGGGCAATGTCTTAAAAAGTAAGATGCAGTTTCTGAGGAATGGCATCTGAGGTTGTCCTCTGGCCTCTACAGGCATTCACACACAGGCGCACCTGCACACAAATGTGTGCATACACATTCGAATAAAATGCAGCGTAAATGAAGGAAGTGCTTTGCTTAGGGATAACTGCTTCTTTGTGTGACATCAGCCACACACATGCACACAAAACATTCATACTGTCTTATAAATGTTCCATGGTACTTTTTTTTGGCATGTGAAAGACATTTTAACTGTGGAAGCATCACACACTTTTATATAATACTCACCTCATAAATTCAGGTGGAGCGTAGGCGGTTATCCGTGACCATCCTACAATTTAAGATGCAGAACACTTGGGCGGTTTTATTTTAAGCCCCGATGTTTCTACTCTAGGGCAGCATGGTCCCTTCCTTTCTAGGGTTGCCGCAGCACCAGTACCTCCACTGACTGTATGACACACTGCAGGTGACAGAGCACAGTCACCTCCTCATCTGATGGTGACTGCCACGGTAACGCTGGGAAGGCGGGGCAGATGTAACTGCTGTTCCTGTTTTGCAGAGGAGGTGACAGTGTCAGAAAGGTCCAGAGATGAGTCCAAAGACACAAAGAAGAGGCAGACTGGGACCCTTATCCTCCAACCCTAGTCTAATACAATGACTGGTATGCAGGACTTAGGGTGTTTACAGTAGCTGCTCTCAGACCCTTTTGGAGCCGCCTCCCGGTAGCAATGGGATGTGCTAAGCCTTCTGAATGGAGAGTACTGATACCTTTATCCGCCTCACACCCTAAACACAGCCGCCCAAACAGACTTCTCTCTTCAGGCATTCAGTCCCAGCTCTGTCTGGAAGGAAAGCTTCCGGTTCCCTCACAAGGTGAGCCTTAATTGGTCCCCCACCCTACACCACTGCTCTCATTGCCGTAGCCGAAGTCAGTTCCCCATCTCTCGCTCCTTCCAGTGTTCTGGAATGGCCTCGATTTCCTCCCGAGGCTACCCAGGCTTGGGTTTAGTCAGCTTGTAAGTCACTGCTTCCCCAGGTGTCAACAACACCTCGGCCACATCAGACTGGCCCAAGCTTGTTATATACCCAGCCGTCGGTATCCTGGGTCCAGAGATGCTAGATTCTTGGGTCTTAGTCTTCTACTAGAGCCCAGATATCTAACTGTGTATGTGCAGTTGCATGAGCACGTGTGTACTTGTGAGTGCGGAGCCCAGAGGTCAGCATTGGGCATCTTCCTTGATCGCTCTCATCCACTTTTAAGATTTATTTATTTTATGCGTAGGGGTGGTCTCTCCTGGTCCCATGTCTGTGCACCACATGTGTGAGCCCTTAGAGGCCAGGAGAGGGTGCTGGATCCCCTGAAACTGTGGCTGCTGGCTGGTGTGGGCTGTTATATGAGGGCTGGGAATCAAACACGGGGCCCCTGGAAGAGCAGCCAGTGCTCTTAACCATTGAGCCACCTCTCCAGCTCCTCTACCTTACTCTTTAAGATAGGGTCTCTCCCTGAATCTGGAGTGCAATGATTTGGCTAGGCTAGCTGGCCTCCAAGGCGCAGGCAATCCTCTTGTCTATGTCTCCCGGTGCTGGGATTACAGATGTACACTAGGTACTGGATGTACAGATGTACAGATGACATGCCCAAACCTCACATGTGGGTGCTGGAGAAGAAACTGGGGTTCTCGTGCTTGAGCAGCAAGCACTTTATTGACTGAAGATCCCCCACAGCCTCGGGAATCTAGTTTCTAAAACAAATCCCACTTAGCGCTGACATTGAATGTAATTTGAAGAAATGCCATTGACTCTAGGCCTTTAAGTCAGAACCCTGGTAAACCAAAACCCCCAAAGGCTGTCTCTTGCCCGAGGTCACATAGCCAATGGACTGAAAGCAAATACTGGGAGGTCCCTGGTTCTCTGGTGACACCTCTCCCCACCTCTCACACCTGCACATACACACATCAGATGTGCACACCACACCTTGCTCATGTATCCCTCTTGTTTGGGGAGACTCTCTTTTTGTTTGTCTGATTTTCAGCTCTAGGGATCAAAACCCAGAGCTTTGAGAATGCTGTGCAAGTGTTTTGCCATTGAACTAGAGCCCCAGCCTGTGACATAGGGTTTCATGGAACCCAGACTGGCCTCAAACTCAATATGCATCAGAGGCCAGTCTCGAACTCCTGGTGCTCCTGCCTCCACCTCCCAAGTGCTGAGATTATAGATATGTCCCACCACGTCCACCTCACATACCTCACACATACAGGCTTCTGTCTTGGGGTCTGGCTTAAAGATTGTCCCGTTACTTCTAGGCTGTAGAACCTAATGTCCAGAGAGGTCCCTGTGGAATGGTGAGAACTGTCACCCTGTGGGAACCGGTCCTGATGTAATTCTGTTATCTATCCAGGCTCAGGTCATACACCAGGCAGTGGTGAAATACGAGCTGCCCCTCCCTGTCCCTGGCTGTCCCAGGAGGCCCCATGGGCCTAGCCATTCAGCCACCTTCCCCAAGACTCAGGTGTCACACAGCTGGGCCCCATGCCAGGCGTCTGGTTCTCAGGCCAACCTCTCTGTTCTGGGGTCTGATCCCAGGAGACTAGAGTCCCCTCTGCTGGAAACAACTGGAATTCTCAGGGGGGCTTGGGAGGACACCGAGGCTGCAGGCTGATTCTATCCCATGTCTGACAAGCTCAGAACAAATGGGTCGGGCCTCCTAGGTCCTACCACTCTGGGCTGCCACCACCTGTGTCCCTCTCAGTCAGCCCTGTGCCCACAACATTGTCCCATTCTCCTTCAAACACCTACAGTAGCCCTCCTTAAAAAACCCACAGGCCTGGAGGCTGGGGATGGAGTTCAGTTGGTAGAGGGCTTGCCTACCATGCATAAAGTCCTGGGTTCCATCCCTAGCACCACATAAACCAGGCATGGTGGTGTAAGCCTAGAATCCTAGCACTTGGAGGTGGGGGCAGGCATGTCAGAAGTTCAAGGTCCTCCTCAGTTACTTAGTGAGCTCAAGGCTGGTGAGCAAAAACAACAAAACCCCCAAACTAAACAACTAACTACCACCACCAACGAAAACAACCATAGACCTGCCACTCAGAAACAGAGTGTCCGGGCATCGTGAAACATGGCTTTAGTGCCAGCACTCAAGAGGCAGAGGTAGGCAGATCTCTGAGTTCAAGGTCAGCCTGGTCCACACAGTGAGGCCCCATCTTAAAACAAACAAACAAACTAAACCAACGAAACAACAAACAAAATGCAGTGAATCAACATGAGTTACAGAAGAGGACATAAAGCTAATTATGAATTTTTCGTGACAGAGCAGGGATAGTACATAAAATACGTGCGATGGTCAAAGTGTAAAATCCAGTGTGACATTACACAGCCTCCATTCTAAATGGCTATTTTAACTCTAGAGAAGTTCATTGAAATGTATAGGCTTTGGGTTGTATTAATTTTGGTGTATGAAGTTTTTTACTTGTAAGTTTTGCTGTGGGATATCTTTCTGTACACTGTAAATATGTGTTGCTCTGATTGGTTGATAAATAAAGCTGTTTGGCCAATGGTGAGGCAGAATAAGGCTAGGCGGTACATTTGAACAGGCGAGAGAGAGGAGAAGAAAGCAGACTGGGGCGGTCAGACGCTACTATCCACCGCCAGGAGAAGCAAGATGTGAAAGTACCGGTGAGCCACAAAGTCACAAGGCAATGCGTAGAATAATAGAAGTGGGATAAGTTAAGTTGTAAGAGCTAGCTGGCAAGAGGCCTGAGCCAACAGGCCATAGAATTGGACATTGATATAAGCCTCTGTGTAATTATTTTATAAGCAGCTGCAGGACTTGGCGAGACACAGGAAAACTTCCATCTACAAAGTTTTATATAAAAAGTTTATATATATAATGAAGTATGTACATGTAATAAAGTACACACACACACACACTTGCACATATTAGATAAGGTCTCACTATGTAGACCAGCCTGGCCTTGAACTCACAGAGATCCACCTGCCTCTGCCTCCCAAGTGCTGGAATCAAAGGTGTGCGCCACCACACCTAAGCTTATAACATTTAAAACAAACAACAGAACCCAAGAGTGTAGTGCAATCAGGAAACAGAAGACAGACACGAAGAAGTAGTTAGCTGAAGAAGGCATGGATGACAGCCCAGCACCTGCAGGCAAGGGGCCGGAGCCCCGGCTCACTCACCTGTCGCTGGTAGAATGTGGTCAGTGCTGCCTCTGTGGAAGGCAGGCGGGCAGTTTCTCCACAAACTAAACAATGACTGCACAACCTAGTGTAGCTAGAGTTTTCCTGCCTGGCCCACAGTCAGGACAAATCTCTCTCACCCGCCAGTCCCGCATCTGCTCAAACCCAACCAAGTAAATACACAGAGACTTATATTACTTATAAACTGTATGGCCGTGGCAGGCTTCTTGTTAACTGTTCTTATATCTTAAATCAACCCATTTCTATAAATCTATAAGTTGCCACGTGGCTCGTGGCTTACGGGTATCTTAACATCTTCTCTTGGCGGCGGCTGGCAGCGTCTCTCTGCCTCAGTCTTCCACTTCCCAGAATTCTCCTCTCTGTTTGTCCCACCTATACTTCCTGGCTGGCTACTGGCCAATCAGCATTTTATTTGTACAGAGTGATATCCACAGCAACTTAGTGAGTGCCTTTCTGGGTATTGATCCCACAGAAATGAAGGCGACAGTCACCTAAATGACATGTGCTGGGCTGGAGAGAAGGCTCCACGGGTGGAATAATGACCTGAGTTGCACCCCTATCATCCACAGTGGAAGGAGAGATCGACTCCCTCCAGGTGACCTCTGACCCCCACGTGAGCGCAGGGGCATGCTCATACCCTAAGCATACATATACCACAACACAATGAAACAGTAAACAGAAAAAAATGGAAAACTGGATTAAAGGGCTGGAGAGATGGCTCCATGGTTAAGAGCACGTACTGCTCTTGCTGAGGACTCAGGCATGATTCCCAGCATCCACACAGATGCTCTCAACGATCTATAACTCTAGTTCCGGGGCATCTACTGCCTTCTTCTGGCTTCCATGGGCGCCGCACACATGTGGTGCACAGACATACAGGCAAAGCACATGCACATAAAATAAAGATAAATCAGTCTTGCAAAAATGTGTGTAAATGTGTGTGGCAGCTTAGTTGGTATCTTCTCAAACTGGAAAACACCCAGGTATCCTCCAGTAGGGGAATGACTAAAAAAAAATGAACAAACTGCCTTGATTCCACTGTAAAGTATTACTTGACAACAAGAAGAAAAGACCAGCCAGTTCACACAGCAACCTGGGTGAATCTCAGTTATGCTGAGTAAGAAAAGGTGATCCCCCACAGCGATGAAGCGCTTTGCGACCAGCACAGCTAAAGACATGGGAAACAGACCAATGGTTGCAGGGCGAGGTGGGAGAGGGGAGTGGACGTGGCTATCACAGGGCAACACAGAGGTCCCTGCAGGGATGGAAACCTCCCATGTCTTGCCTGTGACATGGTCCACATCCTGGATAGGAGATGCGAGTTTTCCAAGATGCCCTCATGGGAAATCGAGTCAAGCGGGGGTGGGGTGGGGTGGGGTGGAATGGGGGTTGGAGCTGGGTTCCCTCTGAAGGCCTCTTAAAACCGCATGTGAATCTACAATGGCCCCAACATAAATAAGTTTAAATGATGTCTGAACTTCATTCTGTCGCATAGGCATGAGGATCTGAGTTCAGATCTCCAGCACTCGTGTAAACAGCCAGGCACGGCAGCAGAGAACAGCAGATCCCTGGAGCTCACTGGCCAGTCAGCATAGCTGAATCAACGAGCCAGTGGGAAATTTTTGTCTCAAAAACAAACAAACAAACAAACAAACAAACAAAAACACAACAAAACAAGGTGGGGCGCCATTGAAGGAGACATTTGATGTTGACATCTAGCTTCCACATGTATGCACACACACACACACACACACACACACACACACACACAAATTTTGGAGGGAAGGCAGCTGATGGTTCACCAGGCTAAACTGAGAATGGCCAAGGCTGAAAGCCAGTAACCTGCACTCACCATGGCCCCAGGAAGTGTGTTAGATTCTTTCTTTCCTCCTCTCACACCCTGAAGCAAGTCACTTAGGGCCTCCCCTTTCCTTCACCTCCCCAAGCTAAGCTAGCTGCAGGCCAACTAAATGCCCTGGGGCTGCTCACACAGGGGTGCTGTGGTGAGTGGAAGAAGGGCCTGTTATACAAAAGTGGTTCCTCTAAGAGGGAAACTGCTGGCTCAGCATGCAGAGGCCAGGTGGGAGGTGGGGGAGGGGGCTGGGATTGGGGGGATGTTTAAGGCATTTGGGAAAGGCATAGCGTCTCCTTGAACGCGGAAAAGCCAGCAGGTCTGCAAGTTGGCTGTGCTCTCTGGGGTGAGGAACAGAGATACCCAAGCACCAGGGGAGGGAAGAGGAAGTCACAGAAAGCAAATGGAAGTTGTGCTTCAAGTTAGATGGGGATGGTTAGACCAGAGAGAAAGGAAGACAGGTAAGAGACAGGAATTAACTTGCTCAGAACCGTTCACTCCTTTGTTTCTCCGTGAAGAACTGCTCTTTCCCTTTCTAGCTCTACGATCCTAACGAGACAGTGATTGGTGTCAGAGAGATCACCTGAGCCGAGCCTGACTAATTGGACCATTTGGAGTGCTTCCCCGTTTCTGTTGTAACTGGGATGAGAGAGGAGTTACCTCGTTTTTTGTATTGTCTGTGTGAAATTGAGAGTTGGAAGCCTGTGACAGACAGCAGCCTCAGACAGACAGCAGTCTGAGAAGGGGGCTGACATGCTGAACCCCAAGGACCTGAAACAAGACAGTGGCCAGGGTGGTCTGGTACCCAGGACAGGCCCCCCATACACCTCACCCTATGGGTGGCTGTATTTGTGGCCACGAAGGAGCTGTATAGGAGTCACAAATGTCCCTCCCCAGAAGCTGGAGCAAAGCCAGGTCTAACAGAGTGCGGGGAGGCTGGGTAAGGGGTCGGCTCCACTTGAGGATTCCTGGGTAGAAAGTTCTACCCCACTGATGGGCCCTGGGGAAAAAAGGCAATGGACCTCGTGATGTAGCTCAGTTGATAAATGGCTTACTTTAGAAGGCACAAAATCCTGGGCTCAGTCTCCAGTACTGGATAAACTAGGTACACTGGCACACACCCACAATTCCAGTATGGAGGCGAGGGAGGCAGGAGGATCAGGAGTTCAAGATCATCCTTGGCTATGTAACAGGTTTGAGGCCAGCCTGAGCGACATGACACACTGTCTCAACAGAGTAAGGGAGGGGGTGGGATGGAAGTGGTCCTGGAGCTCTGAGGCTGGAGAAGACACCAAAGAATCATTAACCAGGGGCTGTCTTTGTACCTGCACGGCACAGGATGGCCTATGCCCAGAATCAGTAGTACTGGCCTATTCTGAAGCAGAGGCAGTCAAAGCTCGCTGTACAACCCAAGGCAAAACAACATAAAAGCAAAGACTGGGCTGGCTGGGTCCCTATCCAGCTCCAAGCTCCAAGCTAGTTTCTTTTGTTACACACCCCTTTCTGCAGCAGCGCGGGGCTTCTGCCTTAGCGACCCTGGTCTGCTTAAAGACTCCCTTGGGCTCTCCACCGTCTCACATAGCTTGGCTGCTCAGACCTTGAAGACACAGAGATCTCGGATGCAGAGGTCAGTCTGCAAGCCTTGGTGATTAAGATATGGAGTCAGATGGATATGGGACCATGTCCAGGCTCAATGTGGGACTCTGGGAAGGTCATTTAATACCCTCACCTTTCTATTCAAACTCAATAACCACTCTTGCCTCCTATGGCCATTGTGGGATTGAGGCCAGGAATTCCCGAGAGCGGCTCAGTGCAGATAGTGAGCATTCCAGCAGACCCAGAGGAGCCCAGGCTGGAGGCTCCCATGACTGTGGCAGCCCTCTGACCGTCCATCCCTAGTCCCCCAGGCTCTGGTTTTTTCCTGCCTCCCAAGCTCAACCCTGCCAGGCCTTTCTTGTCTAAACTTTTCCAAATGTCACCCCTTGTTTTCCTCTCTTTTAGTGTTCTGTGTCTTTATCTGGGTGACATTTTTTCCTTGCCTTCCACAGGGACTATCACAAGAATAGGAGCAAAAATAAGTACAGGGCCTCTGGCCAGGTCTCCATAGAGTGAGAAGATAGTTTGGCTTGAAGACAGTTAGACGGAGTCCCAAGAGGACTTGGGGGGTTGGGGATGACTATGGGGACCAGGGGCAAGGGATTGACCTGAGGGAACTTCACAGGTAGGTCCAGAGGAAGATCAAGAGGCAGGTCTCCCTCTCCACTCAGGACGCCAAGGATGACGAGCATACAGAAGCCATCCATGGACTCTGAGATGGCTCAGTAGGTGAAGAAGCCTGCTGCCAAGGCTGAAGACATGAGTTCAGTCTCCCAGACCCACGTGATGGAAGGAGAGAGCCGACTCCCATCAGTCACCATCTGACCTCCACATACATGCTGTGGAACATGAATTTGTATACACACACACAGAGAGACACACACAGAGACACAGACAGACAGACAGACAGACAGACACACACACACACACACACACTAAAATAAAAGTGAGGGGAAAAAAAAGCCATTCATGTAGGAATTTGTAGAACAGGTTAACAACTTCTATCACCTTCTGAGACTATGTCAGCCAGCTCTAAGCATCCCCTGGCCAGGTGAAGAGAAAGATGGGCCCATCTCTGAGTGATGAGCCTCACCTCAGTTGGGCCCTCCCCAGCTCCAGGCCCCTCATCCTTGCATTACTGTGTGTCCCCTCCTCAGAAGTCTGATGAGGACTGTTTCCATCCCAGAATCCTCCACAAGCCTGGCACCCGTGAAACATCAACAACAGCTCCCATGAGTGCTGGATGAAGTGATAAAATCCCGTTCTTTGGGGAAATGGGGAGTAGGCCCTCCTGAGAGGAGGTGTGAGTCAGCAGCAGATGACTCTGTGTACAAACGTTGCTCCCCACGGTCTTCATCACGCGGTCTCTCTCTGTGGTCCAGACCCTCTGCTGTGTGCCAGAAGACATGTAACTAAGCACAGAAGAGTCACTGGTGGGTGCTAACTGGTCAGACTTTTTTTCCTTCCAGGAATCTGAACTTCTACCCGAGGTGAGAGGTAACCCTTCCCCACTTGACTGTCCCTGGGAAGAATGCCAGTGGCCACCAAGAACCACGGCTCCGGAAGCCTCCACCTTGCTTTTCCTCAGAAGGCCCATGCTGTTAACTAGAAGTCTCCAGATCTGCCCAGCCCATGGCCCCTGTGTCTTGAGGCAGCTGGGGTTCATTTGTGCTGCTTGCCAGCAAAGGAGACTTCACCACACCTTCCCACACGGCCTTCCTGGGGTGAGTGGAGTCACGTGCATGCGGGTGTGCCTCCGTCACCCAGATGCCGGGGAAGGGTAGGAGCTGGCATTGCGCGGGGGGCCCTGAGAGCCTCCTGCTGCCAGCCTGGGACCTCCCAGCTGGAGCACTGAGTACAGAGTACTGGATGGCCCTCGCCTTGGTGCTAATGGGAGGTGGAGCCTTTCAGAGGCGGCAGTCATGAGGAGAGAAGTTTGCCACTGGGGTTGTGCCCTTGACTATGGCTCTGGCCTCTTTCTCTACCCCCTGCCCCCCCACCCCGTCTCCCTCAGCTGCCATGAAGGAAGCAGCTTCCTCTGCTGTGCCCTCCCACCACAGGCCCAAAGCAATAGTTCACAGTGAACCATGAGCAGAAACCTCTGAAACTCTGAGGGAAACAAAACTGTTTCCTTCTTTCCTCTTTTGAGTTGATTATCTTCGATATTTTATCACAGAGACAGAAAACCAACAAGCATACAGGGTTGTGCCAGTCAGGCAGGGTAGGTTAAGCTGTCTGTCTTAGTCAGTGTTCTATTGCCGTGAAGAGACACCGTGACCACGGCAACTCTTATGAAGGAAAACATTTGATTGGGGCTGGCTTACAGGTTCAGAGGTTTAATCCACTGTCATCATTGGCACGCAGGCAGACACAGTCCTGGAGAAGGAGCTAAGAGTTCTATATCTGGATCTACAGGCAGCAGAAAGAGGGAGAAAGGGAGAGAGGCAGAGAGGCAGAGAGAGAGGCAGAGAGAGAGGCAGAGAGGGAGGCAGAGAGGGAGGGGAGAGGGAGAGAGGGAGATTGGGCCTGGCTTGGGTATTTGAACCCCAAAGCCCACCCCCAGTGACACACTTCCTCCAACAAGGCCACGCCTACTCCAACAAAGCCACACCTCCTAATAGCACCACCCCCTAATGACCATACATTCAAATCTATGAGCCTATGGGGCCATTCCTAGTCAAACCACCACACTGTAGTAATAAGCAGTCCTAGTCTAAGTGGGATTCTGATTTAAGGCCATGGTGGGGTCACCAGAAGCTCACTTTCTAGTCATCCTTATGATAAGGTGAGAGAGTGGCCACTTGGGAAATGGCCAGTTGGTTGGCTAGTGGGTTTTGTTGACAATAGGAAAGAGGAATGTGGCCCTTAGCCCTCTCACAGGAGCCCCAGGGCAATGTCTTAGCAATTCCTAATCACCTCTCAGCCCAAATAGCTGAAGATTCTTGTGATGTGAAAATTGCACAGGCACCCACTTCTCCTCACCCCAGGGGGCGACTCTCAATTTGACATGCTAGAAGACTGACACCCAGAGAAGGACACACCCCCCCTCTAATGGGAAGCCTGGAATTCAGTCACTGTGGCTTAAGGCTTTGTCTCCTGTTACCCTGTGGAGTCTCTGATAAAGGCAACACATTCAAAGTCCCCAGGTGGATTCCCTCAGGAGAGACTGATTCAGTGAACTCTTCTAGAAGCTGGTCCAATAAAGTTCTTGCCAGGTTCTGGGCAAGCCAAGGATGTTGCCAAAGTGAAATGACCTCCAATTAACACCAGATTCTCCTTCCCTCTCTGGTGATTTGTTAGCTGACTCATGCCAGGATTCTCACGCATTTCTCCAGTCCATCTAGGGAACAGGAAGTTGGCCAAATTCTGGACCTCTCAGGCTAGCATGTGGCCAATTTGTGTATGGCTTAGCACTAGGTTCAGTGATGACATTTTAATCTCTAAGAATTCAACTTGATTTTTTTTTTTAAATGCTCGGGGTTCATGGTGATTGAAAGGAGGAAGTCTCCATAGAGATGCTAAAAAGGCTCTGACCTAAACCCGCTCCAGGCTGAGCTCGTTTTGACGTGTTGAATGTGATGGTTGAGTGCTCCCGTTGCATAAGGGAATCTGACAGGCCAGCACAGATTACGAGGCCAGGGGCAGTGAGGGCAGTGGGGTGTCTAGATGGATCCACGGGCCACGTAGGAGGGCCGGAGCCACAGAGAGAAGCTGAGGAGGGCCAAACAGGAGCAGCAAGGAACACCTGCCAGAATATTCCCCGAGAAGACTCTAAGTGGACAGCTGAGACGGAATAAAGGAGTGTGGCGAAAGTATGGAGAAAGGAGAGAAGACGGGGTGTGTGTCGGGGGAGGGGGGGCTGTGGAACAAAGGAGCAGAAAAAGGGCTTTCAAAGATTGAGATCATCGGGGTGTCAAACTCCACCAGCCACCACACCTGAACAGCTCGCAGGACGCGACGCTTAGAAACCGGATAGAACGCGACAGACACCTGTCCCGTGGCGTGCTAAAGCCATAGGAAGGCCAGGGCCAACTCCAAACATCCTGCATGAAGGGAGGAGAGAAGGGCAGAAAGTTCAGACTCAAAGGTGGCCCCTAGCCCACCTCCTTCACATAGCATCTAGTGCTGTGTGTGTGTGTGTGTGTGTGTGTGTGTGTGTGTGTGTGTAAGAGAGAGAGAGAGAGGTGTGCGGCTGTGGGTGCACGTGTACCACTGAACACACATGGAAGCTGGAGGGTAGCTTTTGAGTGTCAGTTCTCTTTCAAGCATGGATTCAAACTTGGAGGTCGTCAGGCCTGCTCAGAAAGCACTATCCCCAGCTGTTTCACCTGTCCTGAGTTTTAGAGCTTCCATGAAGACCCAAGCAAGGCAGGGTATCAGACACGAGACTTTGGCAGGAAAACCAGATGCAGAGGAGCTAAGGTCACGGTGACAAAGTGGACCTGTCAGCAAAGAGACAGAAGGAAACATGTCTGCCTTGACTTGAGCTTTGTGTGGAAAAGTGCCATCCTTGCCCGAGAACCCAAACCACAGCCTCCTTCCTCAGCTGCTTGGAATTTAAATGAGGGCTGCGGAGGCGATCTGGAATACCCCAAATGAGAAATTTACCTGAAGTAGGGCCAGGCTAATAGCACCTTGGGGTGAGAGTATTAGTCCTTTTTGGAGTAAGGTCATAACCTAGGCCTCACAGGGAGAGAAAAGCCTGGGGTGAGTTTGAGCTCACAACCCACAATCACAGGAGCCAGCAGAAAGGGAACCACCTGGGTAAAAACTAGCGCAGGGACAGACCCACAGTGGGACTAATGGCCGGAGGATGTCAGATACTAACCAGGTGTTTTCAGACCAGAAGGCAAGTCTAGTTAAAGTCCCCAAAACGGTAAATGCTTTCTCAAGCTTGAACTTGTGTGAGACTCACGGAAACAAGTGAAGTTCCTCCCTCCCCCTTCCCTCTTCTTCCTCCCTCTCTTTATTTCTCCCCCCCACCCCTTCTCCTTCCCTGCTCCCCCACCCCACCCCTTCTTCTTCCCTGCCTCCCTGTCTCTCTCTGACAGACAGTGTACAAAGGCCAGGAGAACACACAACTTGTACCACACAGAATCGGAGATAAAATCTGGATCTCCTTCCTACAAGAATCACTGTTTGCTTCTTGCTCTCTACTCCATTTGTTTCTCAAATGCATTCTGTGGTGGTGGTGGTGGGGTGTGTGTGTGTATGTGTGTGTGTGTGTGTGTGTGTGTGTGTGTGTGTGTGTTGTGTGTGCATATGTGCTTGTGCATCTCTGTGCATCTGTATGTTATGTGTGTACTTGTACTCACACATGTAGAGGACAAAGGACAACCTGAACCAGTCAGCTTCACATTGGGGAGTGCATCCATAGGCTGGGTTAGCTGGGCAATGAGCCAGATCTGGAAGCACAAGTGTGGGTCACCACTTTTTAAAATTGGATTCTGGGGAGTGACCTCAGGACCTCATGTTCACACAGCAAGCTCTTGGCCGGCCTTGCTATCCCCTCAGTCCCTCAAATTGATTGCAGAGGGCTGTTTAGACTGAGGGAGGTTTAGCGTGGGAGGTGGTTATGGGCTAGCATAGGGAAGGAACACAGAGATGCCCACAGTCCCTATCCTGACCGTCTGTGCTGTGCCCCAGCTCATGGAACCTGGAAACTCCATGAGATTTATCCTCTGAGTTTGACATCGGTCGGGAGAAGAAGTGGAAGGAAGAGCGAGGGGGAGCATGGGAGAGGAAGGGGGAGCATGGGAGAAGGCGGGGCGTGGGAGAGGAAGCAGGGAAGGAACGATAATGAAGAGACAGAGGCCAATTTTAAAAAAAAATCACATGAAGAGACTCTCGGGAAAACAGGAACTTCAAAGCTGACACAGTTTTCAAAGCTTGAGAGATTGCTAGAGCCCCACCAAATGTACATCCCGGAGCTTCTCTGTGATGCAGCTGTCTGAAGGCGCCCGGGATGCAGATGGTCCAGCTGTCGCCGTTAGATCAGCTAGATGTGACCCTTAGCCTAAGTTCTCTTTAATAGAAGGTGAGCTAAGAGAGGGGCCCGATTCCAGGCTGGAACTAATGCTGGGGCCTGCATGTTTGGGCCTCACCAAATTTGTGTGTTCTTTTCTAATGTCCAATGCAATATAGATGCACCCCATCTCGTAATGGGGTTACAGCCAGGTAAATCCATGGAAGGTAAAAACATTGTAAGAAGCCTGGCATGGTGATACATGGCTATAACCCCAGCAATCAGGAAACAGGGGCAGAAGGACTGTGAGTTCAAGACCAACCTGGGCTACAAAGAGGATTAAAACCAGCTGTGGTTATATAGCAAGACCCCATCTCAAAAACACTTAATAATACATACACACATGGGTATATCTGCTCAGATATGTAAATGTAAAGTCAAAAATATAATTGACAACTAACCTGCCCAACATATAGCTTAGTCTAGCCTACCCCATCATCCTCAGAACACCTTCATGAGCCTACATTGGGCAAATCCACATAGCATAGAACGTAGCTTATAGTAAAATATGGACTGTCTTGAGTACTTCGTTAAGTACTCGCGTTTAAAGAAGGCTGGCAATTCTGCACCATTCTGTTGTTTTCCCTTGTGATCACATGGCTGGCTGGAGTCACATGCAGTCATGGATGACCACATGCTGCTTGCTGCTGCTATCTGGCATGGCCAGAGTACTGCACCGTGTATCACTAACTGGAGGAAAGATAAAAATTCAAAGTCTATTGAAAATGGTATCAGACCGTTGTAAGTCAGGGGTGTCTGTAGTGCAAAGAGATGAGATCTTGGGGAATTAGGCTGGGGGCTCTCTGCACTCATACCTTTCTTTCTTTCTTTTCTTTCTTTTCTTTCTTTCTTTCTTTCTTTCTTTCTTTCTTTCTTTCTTTCTTTCTTCCTTCCTTCCTTCCTTCCTTCCTTCCTTCCTTCCTTCCTTCCTTTCTTTCTTTCTTTCTTTTTTATATACATGTCTCACTATGTAGCTTTGGCTAGCCTGAAAGTTGGCTATGCAGACCAGGCTGTCTTCAAACTTACAAGAGATCTGCCTGTCTCTGGGAGAGGACAGCTAGAAAATGATAACTATGAAATGGAGCAGGATGTTCCAGGCACTGGATCTAGAACCATGAATGGCAAATTTCCCAGACTATGGTATTTTGTTATAGTCTTAGAGCAGACTAAGAGAACCACTTAGGTGGAGACCATGTCTCCATGGCAACCTAGGATGTGGGTCAACAGAGCCACACAGCAGAAGGAACCTGGGTCTCTGCATGTCTGTGTGAGTAAGCCACCCTCACCTGGATTGTTTCTCTCATCAGAGGACAGAGAATCCCACAACTATCTTTTGAGTCACTGCTGGGGCTCTCAGCTCCAGCAACCGGCCTTAACTTGGCTAATATGTCAAGGAGAAAGGCCAGTGGATCACTCTGCTAGGAACAACTGAAAGAGAGTGCATGCATGATGTAAAAGTCTGCAAAACTCTGACCTGGCCAGAAGTTCATAACAGGTCCTGCAGGAAAAGCATTATTGTCTCCAAAATCATGCTACAGACTTGTGGGTTTTCTCTGAGTCTTTTTCTGTGTGTGTGTGTGTGTGTGTGTGTGTGTGTGTGTGTGTGTGTGTATGAGA
>CABHPQ010175169.1:23026-47033 GCA_902168405.1 Peromyscus aztecus | reverse complement strand
AGTAAGAGAGTCTGAGACCTCTGCCCTGGATGCTTAAAATCCGAGCATGTGAAGATAACAAACCACTAACCACCCAGCTAATGTCCAGGCTTCCAACCAGGTTGTCTGGGTTCACCATGATCCCCAGTCCCAGCTACTGTTGACGGAGCAGGCTACTCTGAACCTTGGTTTTTGTCCATAAAACCTCAGCCACAGACAATGATAATGAGGATTAGGTGAGCTAGCATGCCCAATACCTGGCACCAAGTGCTCGTAAGTGTCAGGTACTCACTGTCTTCCTCTGATGTCCTCAGCACAGCTCTTGCTATCATAGTCTCGAGGTAAACTGTTCCAGATTATGAGCACTCCGCATGCAATGACCCCGGTCAGCAAGGCAGGGGTGAGCCAGGACCAGGGACCCTGCCCACCACACAGATCTCCTTCTCCCTGGGACTGAGGTCAACCCTAGCTGCACATTCTCCAAGCAGGCCTGAGACAGCCACCAAGGGGAACCTCAGGGAGCTCTGGACAAGAGGCACCTGAGAGATCTTGGTCTGCTGCAGCTGGAGCCTGGCGTTTGCAGAGAAGGCCCAAGTTTAGGAATGGACCATTCCTAGACTGAGGGACACCTGGGGACCTGGATTCAGATGACAAGGTAAATGCAGCTCAATTGGGGAAGAAGGAGTCCCTCCTTCCTTGCACCAGCCCCAAGACCTGAATTCACAGAAGCCAGCACAGCGGGACTGGTGGGCTCCAGAGAAAAAGCTGGGAGGCTTAGTAGTGGTCTTGGCCAGCACGGAGTCCAGCTCCTAGAATGATGTCCAGGGCTCAAGTGTTGACCAAGGGTTCCCTGAGATGCAGGTCCTCAGGGCTCTGGAAGCAACCTGGTGTAGGAAAGTCCATACCAGGTAGAGTCCTAGAGTAGGAAACACAGGCCAGGCAGGTGCTGGCACCCCAGCACCCCCATCCACCCAGAAGGCCTCCCATCCCTCTCTACCACCCTGACTTTGTCTCTTGCCATCAATGTTTGGTGCCCTTCACCTCCTCAAAGCTCTCTGTGACCCATCATAGCACCCACATTCCAAACACCGGTGTATCTGGGATGTGACAGATGGGAGGAAAAAGCATGGAGAGAGGAAAGAGACAGGGAGGAATCCAGAGGAAACGAGACTGGACAGCAGGAGAGGGTGGAGTGACTGGGGATTAGTATCAGATTGGAGACCTCCAGCTTCAAACCAAGCTTTAAGCCCTATAGAGACCCACACAGAGACAGAGGGGGGACAGCTTGGCAGGCCATCAGGACCCCAATCCTGCAGGATTCTGAGCTCAATGAAATGTGGTCACAGCAGGGTGGCAGAGAGACTGGAAAGCTCACTGGGAAGTTGCCAGTGCAACAGACTAAGGAGAGCCTCTTCTCCCTACTCATTCATCACCACAAGGCTCCACCGATGAGAGGACCAGCACTTAATGGGAACCGCTCCTGAGCCAGACTCGGCTGGGTTGGCATTCTCCATGGAGGGCTGGACCACACTGCGGTCATCTAACCTGCTTCCCAAGCAGAGTGACTCCGTCTACTTGCCTCACAAACCCCACTGCCAGCCTGCCTCATTCTGAAGATCTCCGCACACTATCCACATATGAACACCTTCACCAAAGGGCCAGATGTCTAGATCAGTTAGAATGTAGATGCAAACCTTGGACCTAGCCTTGAGTCCTGTAGACTTTGTTTGATTTCTGGAGTCACCACTGTCACTGAGGACCACTTCAAGTAAAGACCATAGTCACTGGAAGTAAGAACAGTCCATCCTTGGCTCATGAGTAGGGTCACAGCAACAGAGGATCACACAATGGATATTCTTAGTTGGTTGGTGACAAAGAAAAACTTCTCAGCCAGATCTGTTTCAGGAGCATCTTCCCAGATCAGAGCTCTGAAGAGTTTGGTATTAGGAGATAGTGCTGGGGAGAGCAAGAAGGGAAACTCAGGGGGTCAGGCGTTCCGTTCCTAAGGGACCACAGGAGAAAGAAAAGGTGATGCTCTCTCATACCCACTGCCTACTGACGCCTCCTGGTGGTCATGAGACAAAGCCCAGCCTGAGGGACTTCTGAACCCAGCCAGAAGGGTGGGGATGAGTCTTGGCATGAGTAGTCCCTAGTTTGGGAAGCACTGGGATGCATGGCATTGCTGGGTAAGGGAAGCCTGTGAGGGGCCAAGTCTACCCCAGCAAGCTCCCTCACTCCAAAAGCATCCCACTGAGTAAACAGAGATGAATCTTGCCATAAAGAGGGACTCCGACTGATGCCATTACTAATTGCTGGCAATAAAACTGCTAAATAAAGACCAGAGACGAAATGATGCGTCTACGGGAGGTACACCGACAGAACAATTAGGCTTGAGAGATGAACCCATGCTCACAGGCTGCGCAGCCAGGCATGTATTACTAATAAAAACAGACAGTGAGCCCAAGTCCATAGCAAAGGAAAGAGGACCCCAGCCCCTCCACCCCACGGAAGCCATCAAACTCTCTTAACCTTGGCACACAGTGGTGTCCGAAAGGTGGCAGCTGGGCAGTACCTGCCACCAGGAGGCGCTAGACCCTGACCCCAAGCCTGGACCCTGATGATCCCACTTGCTCCTTCCCAGGTCTAGCCCCTCTACTCTGAGAATTTGATGCCAGGAGATGGTGCTAGGGAGAGCAGGGAGGCCAGCTCCTGCTGCGACTCCACGATGGACCGGTGCTAGAGCCTCTCCATGGCAGGGCATCACTCAGCCGCCACTTCCAGTTAGCTCTGTGCCAAGGTTAAGAGCCGGTGTGTGGAAGTGGTCCTGTTGTTGCATAACAAATAAAAACCTGGAACTCAAGAGCTTAGGCTGCTGTGTTGCCTGAAGATCACTAGGGAAAGGAGTACTTCCAGCCTCACCCAAACGGGCTTCCATTCTTCTAGGGCTGTGGACCCTGAGGCCCTGAGGTTCCTGCCTGGTGGTCCTCCCCCTCTATTCCTAGTGAGCTGTCCAAGACGGGGCAATAGCCTGCATCCGACAGGGGAGCTGCCATCTTCTCGCAGCCCATTTTGGAAGCAGTATCTCAGAATCCTGAATTACTCAGTCCAGTGTACACTCAAGATGAATGGATCATGCAGGAGGCTGGGACCGCTAGGGTCACCTTAGAGGCTATCTACCACATCCCTGTATGTGCTGGGGTGACAGATGATAAGATGAGGTGAGTGGTGTCACCAATTAAAAGGAAGCTAGAGTTCAAGAAAGTCAAGTAAGTCAAGTGAGAGAAGGAGAGAAGGAAGGGGAAGAGGAGTGGGGAAGGGGGTAAGTATGAAAAAGGAGTCTCCTACTCTGTGTTATTAGTCAGCTTTACATGACTATGAGAAAACACCCAGCACAGACTGCTTATACAGTAAAGAGGTTTGTTTTGACTCGTGGTCCTAGAGAATCGAGTCCAAAATGCAGTAGCCTCATTGTTCTGAAAAAGGCCATATACCTTTGCAGAAGCATGTGTCTGAGAGTAACCAGGTTCATCAAGAGCAGGTGGCAGAAATTCTGGAGTCTGGGGTCCCATAATCTCCTATGAAGGAGCACCTTCAGTGACCTAATGATGTCTCACCAGGCCCCACTTTAAAGGGCCTAACCCTGCCATCCTTAGCGCCAAGCCTTTAGCAAATGAACCATAGCATCCTGGCACCTACCTAACCTTCTAGGTGTAGCACTGCCCTGCAGCTCCTGAGATGTACAGAGGGAGCCATGCCCCTCTGCCAGTGGGGTCCCCTCACTTCTCCATCTGACTACTGCCCCCAGGGGGCCTGGGCTGCTGCATACTCTCTGTGCCCCATTGCCTTCGAAACCATTCTTTTTAACCAACTCGCTTTTTTATGCAGATCAAGGATTCTGTGGGGGGGGGGTCCTGGAGAGATGGCTCAGTGGTTAAGAGCACCAGCTGCTCTTCCAAAGGACTTGGGTTTGATTCCCAGCACCCACATGGCAGTTCACAACTGTCTATAACTCCAGTTCCAGGCAATCTGATGCCTTCATACTGACATACATGAAGGCAAAATCCCAATGTAAATTAAACAAACAAATATTCTATAGGGAAACTACCTCATAGGCTTGCCGTACAGTTACTCATTTCTAATGTTTGACTGGTACACATCTACATGGCGGCAACATTGCCACACCGATTGCCAGGTATTTCTGGGCCAGTAATTCACTGCAACCCGCAACCCAGGAGGTTCTGCCTTGGCTCCATGCAGGGGATAGTCAGCCTGCTGTCAGTGCAGCTCAGGAGCTCAGGAGCAGCCCTGGAGAGTTGGGGAGCAGGACACACAGGAGCCAGCCATCTGCTTTGGAATGGGCAGGGATGAGGGTCCCTGTGCTCCAAGCAGACTCTACTCCAGTCTCCACTGCAGAGAGCAGAAACTTCTCTCCACCCCCAAGGCAGGAGTGTTCCTAACAGGGCTCTGTCACAGGCTGTCTTCCTGGTGAGCCAGTAGCAGCAGGAACAAGGATACTGGAGTCTGGGTTCTACATGCCCCAAGTGGGAATTCTGGCTGTTGGACTCTGGATAAGTCACTCAAACCTGTGAGCACATTTTCTTGGAAGAAAATAAAATAAAACCCACTCCTCTGTCGTGAATGTGCGTCACGATTCTCCTGTGTTGCTAACTTAATCTCCCTTGCAATGGGGAGGGGGTGGGGCTTCTTAAGAGTTGCTGAGGGGGACTTTGTGTGTAAACCAATGTCCTTATCACAAGAGTGGGCTTGTTAGGAACCAGCCCCGACTCACATGCATAGCCCCCAGCCTCTCTCACACGTACCATGCGAAGCTTTCTGCCCCAGTGAAGCCGGACCAGCCTGTCTTCCCAGTCTGCGAAATGATGAGCCAATAAACTGCTGTTCTTGATAAATCACTCGGTCTCGGGCATTTCATTACAGCAGTGCAGAGCGAACTAAGACACCGGCCTTACAAACAAGGAGGACCTGGCACCGTGCCAGCGGGGGGACAACACCATGAACAACCTCTGCTTCATAGTCACAGCCCGCCTTGATAGCCCCAACACTTCTGCCTTTCCTCGTAGATTATGCCAAGCCTCTGGTCATGTGTCCCAGCCTGTGTCCCCCACCTTTCCTTACCCTCTGTCATCTGCTCAGTCCCTTTGTTCTCTTCACTTAGAAGTATTGACTACTTTTGAAATTATTATCATTTTTCTTTTGTTAATTTTAATGACACATATTGATTACACATATTTATGGGAACCGTATTTCCATACATGATACCAAATGTGAGGGGAAGATTGGGGTGATGGGCATATCCATTACCTCCCACATCCTTACTTCTTTGTGTCTGGACACAGTGACTCTCCACATATATACATCAACCTTTCCACAAAGTGAAGCTTTCACACATTGTACAGGCACCCGTAAATCTTTTTGAACCAAAGTTAGACTTTGAAACATTGGTCAATGAATTGACATTTTAAAGAAAACATCACTTTAGTAGATTTGTGTATCGATGTGGAAGTGTTTGTGCTCTACTACACTATCAGTTTTTATTCTCTCTCTCTCCCTCTCCCTCTCTTTCTCTGTCTCTCTGTCGCTGTCTCTGTTTCTCTCTCTCTCTCTCTCTCTCTCTCTCTCTCTCTCTTACATACACACACACACACACACACACACACACACACTTAATTGAAGTGGAGAAAGATTGAGGAAGACATCCAACCTCTAGCCTCCACACATGTGTACACACACATGAACACACACACACACACACACACACACACACACTCATAGAAAGAGCGAACAAATGAAAGTCATTGGACATCCAGCTGTTACAAACTGCTGCTCTCTCACCAGGGCTCCCTGGACAGAAAACACTGGGCTCATCAGTGAGGAGAGAACAGTGGAAGAGCCCACATCACAACTTTCGAGAAGTTTCTAGAAGCAGAATGTACCAGTGGAGGGAATAGAGTCACATTACTTATGAACGAGCTGTCAAAGAACCACACACAAAGACAAGGGACTCTTCCCAAATTATATACTTTAGAGGGGGGAAAAAAGCAAAGACCAAACAATACAGAAGACACGCTAATTTTGTTTGAAGAGAGAACACATCGGCACACACATCTCTGCCAGCATGCAGATACTGAGGAAGAGGGGCAGAGAAAAAGAGCCTGGCAATACCCACCCTTACTGTGTGAGTAGATGGGAGCAAGAGGTCCGAGTTCAGAGAAAGTTCACATGCCCTTATGTTACGCTTCGACATGCTCCAGATTGCCTTGGCAAGGCGAGCAGGCTGGCATTCCATCTCCTCTTGATAAATTGTTCCAAAACGTTAATAAGACATTGCCACAGTCAATGTCGCATTCTTCTGCTTCACACGTTCAGGATCCCCATCAGCTAAGCTTTTTCCACTTTGAAAATAATTTCCTCCAATCAACATCACTAATCGTTATGGAAATACCGATCAAAGTCACACCCACTAGCATGATCACTTTAGAAATAAAAAAAAAAAATGCCGAGTGTGATAAGCATACTGAGAGACTGGGACCCTTGCGCACTGCCAGGAGGGATGGAGGAGGGTGTGAACAAAATGGAATGTGGTATGGTACCCCCTCACATGAGTAAAAGAAGAGCTTCCGTGAGATTGACCATCCCACTCATGGGTATACACCCAAAAGATGTAAAAGCAAAAACTTGAACAAATATTTGCACAACTGTGTTCCCAACAGTGCTATACACAAAAGGCAGAGGTAACCCAGTACCCAGAAGCAGGTGAATTCATAAGCTAAGTCTGGCACATACCTATAGTAAAATATTCTTAAATGTTTATTTCCTCAAAAAGATGCATGTGAAAGCCTTAGCCCGCAAGTCCAGCTTCATTGAGAGATGGGGGTTCTAAGGGCGAAATTAAGATGAAATAGAGCCCAGATCTGATAGAACTAATGTCCCCATAACAGACAGTGGAGAGAGCGCTCTCCCCATCCTCTCTACCCTCACCTCACTCATCGTCATTCATGCACAAGGAGGACAAGCCACATGGAGACCTAAGAAGATCGTCTACAAGCTGTAAAGGGATCAACCCACTGGTACCCTCATCCTAGACCTCCAGATCCATACTGATAAAATTAATCTCTGAGGCTTAAGCCACCCAGCTTGTGGTGTTATGTGATGGCAACCCGAACTAATAAATGTCTGGTATGGTTAATACCAACTTGCCATGTCTGATGTCTTAAATCACCACAAGTAACAAATCGCGTTTAACACTTTTTAAAACTAGTTGATAGCTGCTTCAGAACCCTGCGTATAAAACAGTCTCAAAATTAAACAGATTGATGAGGAACAGACCTAGTTGCTAGAAGTGGGGTTGGCATGCAGCAGTTCTGCACCCCCGCTGAAGGACAGTGAACGTGAACCTGCACATGCAGGTGGTACATCATCCAGCTGTTGCCTGACCCACAAAATGAGCTCAAGTGAAAAGTGGTGACATCCTAAAGCTGTACAGGTCACCAGTGCCAGTGCCAGCGTCCTGCCCAAGCCTATGCGGTCTGCTTTGAGGGGACATGGGTAAAAAGACCCCGGGAACACTGTGCCATTTCTGCAAGTTATATGTCTAAAATTATTCCCAAACAAAAAGCCTTTTTTCTATTGGATTTATTTCCGGGAATTCCTTGCCTGAGCCTATGTTTTTGAAGTGCTTTGCCTATGTTTTTTCCTCTAGTGGCTTCAGAGTCTTGGGTCTTACATGAAGGTTTGTGGTCCCTTTTGAATTGATGTTTGTGAAAGTTGAGAGATATGGGTCTAGCTTTGTTCTGCTAACTGTGGCAATACAGTTTTCTAACATGGTTTGTTGAAGAGGCTGTCCTTTCTCCAAGACATGTTTTTGCACCTTTGTCAAAATCAGCTAGCCATAGTTGTGTGGCCTCTAGTCTGATAAGATCAGGTTTGTTTGGGGCTGGAGAGATGGCTCAGCGGTTAAGAGTACTGACTGCTCTTGCAGAGGACCCAGGTTCAACTCCCAGTACCCACATGGTTGCTCACAACTGTCTGTAACTCCAGTTCCAGGAGACCCAACACCCTTCCACAGGCAAAACAGAACTCCAATGCACATGAAAATAAATAATTTTAAAAAAATCAAGGCGGATCTCTGTGAGTTCGAGGCCAGCCTGGGCTACCAAGTGAGTTCCAGGAAAAGCGCAAAACTACACAGAGAAACCCTGTCTCGAAAAAAAAAAAAAAATCAAGTGTGTTCAAAATGGCACAGTCAAATGCAGGCCCTCTACTCTGCTCCGACGGCCCACGTGTCTGTTTTTGTGTGGCTGCTACCCTGGTGTTTCTACCTCAGCTCGGTTATAAAAGATGGCACTGGAGATAATTCCAAGATTTTATTAAAATAAAAAGCTTCTGCGCCGGGCGGTGGTGGCGCACACCTTTAATCCCAGCACTCGGGAGGCAGAGGCAGGCGGATCTCTGTGAGTTCGAGGCCAGCCTGGGCTACAGAGCGAGCTCCAGGAAAGGCGCAAAGCTACACAGAGAAACCCTGTCTCGAAAAAACAAAAACAAAAACAAACAAAAAAAAAAGCTTCTGCATCCAAGATAAACCATCACCACATAGAAGAGGGATCCTAAAGATCAGGAAAAATCACTTTGCCAACTACACAGCACACGTATGCAGATGAGATGTTTTTCAAAAACTAAACACATACACAGAAAAAAAAACCTCATCCAATCAATATTTAGGTTAATGGACTGAATAGATGGCTCTCAAAAGAAGAAATGAAAAATGGCAAGTAAAAATTTGAAAAAGTGTTCACAGACTTTCATTACCAGGGAAATGCAAAGTCAAATGACTTTCAGGCTCTCTCACCTCAGTCAAATAGTTATCAAGAAACAAATGACAGGGTTGGAGAGACAGCTTGGTCACTAAAGGTTAAAGTTCACAACCCAAATGACAACAGATGCTGGCGAGGATATGGGGAAAAGGGAACTTTTATTCACTGCAAATAGGAGTGTCAACTTGTGTAGCCACTATGGAAGTCTGGGTAGAGATTCCTCAAGAGGCTAAAACTAAAATTAACATATGACCGAGCTATGCCATTCTTGGGTAGATAGCTGAAGTGACTCTAAGTCAAGACACCACACATCTGTCCATCCATGTTTACTGCTGCACTCTCCATCACAGTCAGGAGCTGGACTAGCCTGCATGTCCATCAACAGATGAATGGCTAACGAAAATGTGGCACGTGTACCCAATGCAGCCATAAAGAAAAATGAAGTCAGGACAGTCCTGGGAAAATGGGTGCAACCGAAAAGCATTATGCCAAGCAAAATAAGCCAGACTGGGGAACATAAATACCATGTTTTGTTGGTTGGCTGGCTGGTTGGCTGGTTGGTTGGTTGGTTGGTTGGTTGGCTGGTTGAAACAACCTTGATTTTAAATTATTGGACAGAAAAGATGGTACAGAGGTTAAGAGCATGTGCTGCTCTTACAGAAGACCCAAGCTCAGGTCCCACCACCCACACTGGGCAGCTCACAACTGCTTATAATTCCAGTGCCAGGGGATCTGATGCCGCTGACCTCCGAGAATACCTGCATGCACATTATCTACACACATATACACATAATTAAAAATAAAATAAAAGCAAAAGTGTGTGTGTGTGTGCGTGTGTGTGTGTGTGTGTGTGTGTGTGTTTGAGTGAATGAGTGTGAGTGAGTGTGCAGAGTATGAAACTAGAAAGGGGATTATGAGAAGGGATGAAGAGGTCTTAAGGGTGGTGAGAATACACGTATCAGGAGAACAAAAAGGGGAAGGAGGAGGAGGAGGAGGAGGAGGAGGACAGAGCTGCAGCAAGAAGGAACCAGCTGGAGGGAGACAGTGCATGGAGGAGGGTCGTGGGGGCGGGGTGAGGAGGAATGAGAACAAAGTCTAATGACCTGTGTGTGAAGGTGCCTGATGACATCCATTACTTGTATGCTAACCTAAAAAGTAATTTCAAAAGGAAAAAGGAAATCATGACATTTGCAGGAAAATTGATGTAACTGGAAATCGTTAAATAAGTCAGACTCAGAAAGACAAATAGCACATTGTCTCTTATATACAGAACTTAGATTTTAAAGTATGCATGTTTGTATATTTATGTGTGTAGGTCCTAAAGCTGGAAAAGGGGATCATGTGAAGAGAGGCAGCAATTTTTTTTTTTTCGAGACAGGGTTTCTCTGTGTAGCCCTGGCCATCCTGGATCTCGCTCTGTAGACCAGGCTGGCCTCGAACTCACAGAGATCCGCCTGACTCTGCCTCCCGAGTGCTGGGATTAAAGGCGTGCACCACCACTGCCCAGCCTGAGAGGCAGCATTCTTAAGGGAATGAGAAAGTGAGAGGGGGATGGAATACACAGCATATGAGAAGAAAGCAGAGGAGGTACTCCTCTGGAAAAGTGGGGGGGACCAGCAGGCTGGGGGAAGGGCACAGAGGAGGACAGGAGGGGCAGGATAATCAAGGAAAAGTATAGTGCTGCATACAAACGGAAATGCCATAAGGAAACCAGTGTCTTCATATGCTAACCCAAAAGACTATTAAATATCGGGCCAGTGAGATAGCTCAGCAGGTAAAGGCATGTACTGCCAAGCCTGAGGACCTGAGTTCAATCCCCAGAACTCCTGCTAATTGTCCTCTGCATTCATACACAAAATAAAATTAAATTTGAAAAAACTGTGAAATAAATAAAGTTATTTTTGTTTTGTTTTAGTGTAGTCAATCCTTGGAAAAGTAGTCTTTTTTTTTTTTGTAACCCTCGGTGACAGAGCCCACTGCATAGCGTGTTGGCGCGCTGTTTCCACGCACAGAGTCAGCACAGCTCCAGACGCGTTCCAGGAGAACACTCAGTGAGCCCATCTCACAGATGGGAAAACCGAGGCTTGGAGAGGTCAAGGGACCAGTCGAAGACACACAGTCAAGGGATGATGTGGAATCCTTGTTTCCTGGGGAGAGCTCGGGTCTTCCCTGCTGTGCTTCTGATCACCCCCTATTAGCCGCCTGGACTGCCACCTGCAGGCCGGCCTCTGGCCGCGGGTGTGAGACAAGCCGATGGGAACAGGGAGCTAATTCGAGGCTGTGGGCAGAGCAGCTGTTCCCAAGCCCCAGCAGCCTGCGGCCACGCTGCTCTAACGTTCTTGTAGAGAAAGTGCTCCACTTAGGAGAAGCGATAGCCCGCTCTCCCGCGGCAGAGTCATTAGCTCTCTGACGACTCCTGGAAAAACCATTTGGCCCTTGCTGACAGATGCGGCCATTACAGGATCACTTAGCCCCTCTCCATGCCCCTCCCGACCTTGGGGGAGGAGGGGAGCGCAAGGCAGGCAAAGCCCGGGGGACAGTCCGGGCCGTTCACTTCCTGCCTCTGCCTCCTCCCCAGTCCTAGGCTGGCTGCATCTCACCAGGCCACACTGAAGCGGCAGGAGGCAGCTCCAGATGCTGTAGTAAGCTGTGCCAATGACCTGGTCCTCCTGAGACCCGTGCCGAAGCTGCCCGCACCTTCAACGTCTCCTTGGCCCCTCACAACCACCGTGTGTGCTGGAAATGATGGTGATAACAGTCACTCCACAGGTATCGGAGAGGAGCAGGGAAGTTGAGTTGCCCAAGGTCACACAGGTAGTCATGTCAAGCCTCAGATTCCCAGACCTGTCCTGCTTCCCCAGCCCCAAGCTGCCAGTCCTGTAGGGATGCTAATGTATATGGGGACTCCAGTAGGGGAGTCCCGGGCTAGGGCTAGAGCAAGGGCCATTTCTCTGAATCAAAAAGATGGAATGAGCTGCTGGGCCTGGTTCTGGAGGGAGAACAGCTCATACCGGGAAGGAGAATGGGGCCATGGTCAGGACAGAGAAAATGCAGGTCCGGTATGTCACACATCATTTCTGTTAAACAGCTGGTGGTGATGCTGTGGCTCCATAGGTCCACCCTCCCATGCAAGAGCTTTGTTGTCACTGGAAAGGCCATCTGGAGGCAGGGGGAGCAGCTGGGTTCTGTGTGGCCACATAGTCCATGAGCCTCCTGGATTTGGGCAGACACGGTACACATTTCATGCTTCTGTGTGGATCTGAAGCGGTGGCCGAGCCCTGCTATGAAAATATCAAGTGCTGAATTACAAGGAAGTGGATTTCCTGTGTCCTGGAGTGGAGCCTGGGTTGGGGCTGTGCTGCCTTTCCTTTTTAAGTGGAGGTGGGTCAAACAGCCCAGGCTGGCCTTGAACTTGCTGTGTAGTAGAGGACAACCTTGAAGCCCTGATCCTCTGCTGGCACTTCTTGAGAGCCAGGACAGGCAAGCATCACCACGCCTACTTTTATGTGGTCCTGGGAATCACACCCAGGGCGTTGCGACCGTAAGGCAAGTACTCTGAGCTTCACTCGGAGCCCTCAATGGCCATTTTATAAACGAATCTCTCAGATCTCTCTTTAAGGAACGCATCGTCCTTATGGTGGTTCTTTCCACCACATCTATCCTTCCCTGCCTCTAACGCAACCTGCCCTAAGAGGCACACTCCTTGTCTCTATCTAGGACTGGGCGAAACCTGGGCAGCCCTGAATGGCCACACTCCGCTGGACCAGGAGTGTCTGCTGGGCCCTGGCTGGACTGATCAGTCCCACTACCCAAGCAGACCAGATGAAGCCCCACAACTACCATGAACCAGTCAATGTCCAGGTGAATGAGACAGAGGGGAGGTGAAACAGGGTCTGTGCAGCCCAGGGCAGATATCAGAGGCCTCTCTGCAGAGAGCCACAGAAAGAAATAGGGAGACCCCCAAAAACTGCCTGGTTCTTGATACTTGCCCCCCTGAAATCCACAATGAGTTTGAGACATATGAAGTCACCTGGTATCCTTTTGATGTACTGGTTTCAACTTAGCACGAAACTAAGAACCTGTACCAGGGCGTCCTCATTCCTCCCAGAACCCTGCTTCCCCTGTCTCAGTGCTGAGGGTCAAGTGCAAGCCTGAGCATATGCCCCCTCCTGGGTGGAAGTCCTGCTGTTCCATGAATTTTGCTGGAAAAGGGGTCTGGTGAGCTCCTTCATCCCCTTCCCCCGTTTCCTTCTTGAGGACATGAGGTTTCCAACTAAGAAACCATTTCCAGACCCTGCTACATACAAGACATGGTGGGAAGGGAACCAGCCTTCACACTGTGCTTTCTCTGCACCAGGCGCCATTCAGAAATGGATCCAGTCATCGCCTTCAAAATAACCCCAAGAGCCTGTTGCCATGGTTACAGAAGAGCTACAGCACAGAGAGGTGAGATGACTTGTCAGAACCACACAGCCAAAAGAGCTGGGATTTCAAACATGTCAAATGTGTACCTTGGGCAAGACTCTGAACTGGCAAAAGTTTTACTTTTTCTAGTGAAGCCAGAAAGTTTCATCGTGTGCATTGGCTGAGTCCCAGCCTGATTGGTGGTAAACACCCTAGAAAAACCATCTGAGGTGCCCAGGAGCTCTCATACCATCGTGGCTGGGAATCCCTGCCGGGTCTGTCCCCAAACAGACTTGCACACACCAGGAGACTAGTGCTCTGGCCCAGAGGCAAACCAAGAGGGAACAGGCTGGCCTCCGCTCGGCTAGACTGAACCCAGGGAGGCCTCCGCCCTTCCCACAAGCCTTCAGGCCAGAGTCCATAGACAGCAAGCAAAGCAACAAAGCGGCCCCACTTGCCATCTGTCAGACTTCTGCCCCTCACCTGCTCTCAGAGGCCACCTGTGCCCTAAAGATAGGCGCAGGGCCACTAAACATGGCCGTGTGCTCAGCAGTGACCCCCTGTTCCTCCACTGAACCTCACTAGGCAGTGTCACTCTAGAGACGCTATCCAACCTTCCTGCCCTCAGTTTTTACATCCATTAAATGGGTATAGGAATGTCTCAGATGCTTGTGGCCAGAATCGTTTGAGATTTGAGATGTTTTCAGATATTGAAATCTTTTTTTTTTTTTCATAAATATAAAGAGATGCTTTGGGGAAAAGACCCAAATGAAACCACAGGTTTGGTGTTTCATAAACACTTTACATAGACCATACATAGTTGTTTCAATGATTTGGGGTATGAAGTGTGGAATGGAATTTTCCACTTCTGTAATGTCAGCACTCCAGAGCTTTGGGTTTTGGAACATTTTGGACTTTGGATTTTCAAATAGGGTTGTATTGGAGCAGGAGCAGTACTTACCTTATGGTGGATTGTGATGGTGTAATGCATTAACCCCTGTTGTGTTCCCAACCAATGGGACAGTGGTGTCCAACAAAGCTCTTGCTACCCCCTTGAGAGGCCCCTGCACTGGATAGTCCTAAATAAATGCAACGTGACAAAGGGAGGAAGCCCCTGGGAATGGCCCAGTGCCTTGTACCCAGGTCACCCACTGTGATACCCCGGGGCCCAGCTATCGCTCCTCTGCCCAGAACCATCACCCTGACCAAGGCTGGCCACTGCCCATGTCATGGCTGCGGTGGCTTCTGAGCTCTATTACCATAACCCACCCTGCATTAAGATATGCTCTTTGGAATGTTTCAACTAATAAATTAATAATAGTTATTAATCAATCATCAATCAATCCCTAGGGCCTGAACCTCCTTCCCAGACCAAAGCTGGATGTCTTTTTATAGTCACATTATGAACTTCTGCAGACAGGGCAGCCCACAGGGGCTCCATCTATAACTGCCCCAAAGAGCACTTCTCCAGTGATGGCCCTGATTAGGACAAGGTGGGGCAGGTGGCCTGAGTCCTGAAGACCTGAGGGAGAACTCTGGATTGCATAGGAGCCTCCAACCTGCCCCAGCATCTGCTAAAAGGTTCTTGTGCCTGAGGCTTCCAAGTCCTCCTCCTGCAAGCTTCAAGAACATTTCCATTTGCACGCTGGCCAAAATGGAGTATTAGAGAGCACAGACTCCACCCCGCCCGGAAGCTTAGGGATCAGGGACCAGGAAGGAGAAAGAGAAGTCTAGGGAGGTCTTTAAAGTCTAAATTTATTCAGGTGTTTAAACGAACAGAAACAGTATCATGCATCGGTTACCTTTCCCCTTTGTACAGCAAAACTAAGTGCTCAGATATCTCTGCAGAGGTTTGGCGCTCACTTTTTTTCCTTTCTTTCCAGAACGTCAGGCAGACTTTTCAATGTTATCCAGTTTTGCACAGTCACTGGAGTGTCGCGTCATGAATTATTAAATCAGTGCTTCGTGGTAATACATAATTTCTTATCAATTATTCATGCTAATGTGTGTGTAGTTTACTTAATTGTGTTATTGACGATCAAAAGTAATTTCCTGAAAGTCCTCAAGGACACAAAATTTAATCAGCATAACTACTTTTCGGATGCAATGCTGTTAAGTATTCTTAATTTGCCCAACAGTTCACTTATTTATGTACCTTTCTGGAGGAAATACGAGTTTAATCAAACAATTAGATTGAAGAGTTAGTGCGCATAAGGGCTGGAGCATACATTGCTCAACCAAACCTTCGTAATTACAGGCAAATGGAAGCAACTTGGCCGCTTTTTGGCAAATCACTTCATCTTTGTACTCAACAAGCAAAATACAGCAGGAACAAGGATCTGGCTTTTTTTTTTTTTTTTTTTTCTTTTTTTTAAAGGAGACAGTGTGTCCTATCAAATGCGTTCGTTGCAGTAATCGTGAGTGAGGCATGGTACTCTTGGGAGGACGACGGGGTAGGGGCTCCGGAAGAGTCAAGAGGGAGGCAAGGGCCTTTCAGTGATCAGAACTGAAAGGAAAACAGCCTTCCTGAAAGCAGCAGCTCTTTGCATGGAAACATCATCAGCCAAAGCCGCCGCCGCTGCCCACCACCCTTCCAGGACGGGAGGGGGCGGGGCTCACACTATTGCGCTTCTCCCTCTGATCTCTTCCGGGTCACCACCCACGTGAAAGAACACAGCCACACCAGACTGAGGCAGAAATCTCTATGCAGTGTGGCCCCTTGGGATCCATTCTCTTCCACCCCAAGGAGTCATCTTCCTGGGTTTCCTGTCTGCACGTTGACACATCGCCAGTCCTCTCTCATCGGCCCCTGCAGACCCCCCTCCACATGAAGAAGGGCAGTTGACTTGTGTGTGAGTATTTCAGGAGACTTCCTGGGGCTCTCCTCCCGCTTCAGGGGCTCTTGACCTTTCACAGGCCCCAAGCTCCTTTCTGGTTGGTGACCTTCCCAGCATTCTTTACCATTCTTCAGAAGAGACACAGGGCCTGCAGGTGGACTCGAATTGCAGGGGACCCACACTTGCCCCACACCCGCAGTATCGAGATAGCAGCCCCCAGGTCACAGAACCGACGGGCGGTGTGACTGGGACCAGCCAGATGTGTCCAGGGAGCTCTGCCAGGGTCAGGACCACTGTGCAGTCACCCCACATCCAGTCACCCCACATCCTGTCACTTCCTACCCAAAACCTCAGCTAAGACCTTCAAACAAGAGAAAGGGGGTTCTTGCCAGTCTTGGCTGAGGGGAGTGAGAACTGGTAGACAGATGTTCTGCTAGTTCTGTGGTTCTGGAACAATATGAGAGTGACTGTCTCCTTTCCTGTCGTGAGATGTCACTTCTTGGTGTCTTTCAGAGGTGAGATTCATGCCACAGTCCTCAGTCCTCGGAGTTGACAAGACCTCCCCAGATAGCTCAAGAAGAGGGGTGAGGTGAACAAATGTGTTTTGTTCCAATGCTGCTTGGCCTGGAAAACAACCAACCAACCCAAGGGCCTCCCCACAGAGCAGTTTCCAGAGCCACACAGTGCCATTGGGAACTGTCACCAAGAAAAGCCACAACAACACAGCCCACCAGCAGAATTCTAGAGTGACTCTCCGGGTGTCAAATGGCTGCAGGCCTCTCTTTCCCTGCCAGATCAGTGAGGAGGTGGCTACTCCTTGTGGTTCGGAGAGTTGCAGGGTTGAGGCTGAGAGTAGCAGGGGTGGGCAGGACTCCAGGCTGGGTACTCTGGGTCCTCATACACTCTTCTCCCCCTCGCTCTGTTCCTTGGTTGGGGAGGTCTTGTCCTGGCTGCCTTCTGGAGGTGCCTGCTTGGAGGCGGGGCTGGGGCTGCTGCTGGTGGATGGCAGGAGATTGGCTGACTGCAGAACGGCTTCTGAATGCTCACGGGCCTTCATGCGCAGGGCCGCCACGCTGGCCGTGCGGTTACTCTGGCAGCCATAAGTGGGGAGGAAGGAGAGCCCCATGGGGTCTGGGACACAGCAAGAGCACAGTGGGCCTCCTAGAGGAAGGAAAACAATAGGCTCCATCAGTGTCCACATCCTGTTTCTTAGGGCTGGGGAGGGGCTGGGCCCCAAAAGAGGGACATTAATTCCTTTTGGTTCCAGATACTAGACTGAGGACAAAACCCCAGGTCCCCAAGGATGCAGAGCTGTAGGCATCCAGTTGGGAGTCCAAAGGACTATCAGAGCATCAGGAGACCTGGTCAGTCTTGGTCCTCACTCTCACCAGCCATCTGTGTTGTCTTAATCTAACATTGGCTTCTCGGAATCTTAGCTTCCATTTTGGTGAAATGGAATTTTATATATATATCCCAGGATTGTTATGAGGGTCTGATGAAATCATCCCATACTCCCAAACTGTGTGCCAAGTCACCCTTGACAGCTCAGTGTGAGGCTTTGCTGGGTACCCAGCCACTGTGCCAGCTGCCAGCTAGAAACCACTCACAGCTTCCATGTGAGACCAGAACACATCCCATCCAAAAAGGTCAAATCTTTGTGAAACATGACTTTGCAGGGACCACGAGGGGGGGGGGGGGGGGGGGGGGGGGGGGCAGGGGCGAGGCAAGAAACCACATGGGATATAAAATGGAAGTGGTGGTGCGGTCTGCTGCAATG
Source organism: Peromyscus aztecus (assembly GCA_902168405.1). Lineage (NCBI taxonomy): Eukaryota > Metazoa > Chordata > Mammalia > Rodentia > Cricetidae > Peromyscus > Peromyscus aztecus. Next base: position 29,205 of record CABHPQ010175169.1, on the reverse strand, counting down.
CTGGAGAAGATGAGCAAGGCTCACCATGTGCACCCCCAGCTCATTACAGGTGTCAGCGGCTTAAACGGATTATCTTTCCCGTTGTAAGAATTCTTTTCCAAATGCCTGCAAAGTCACTGAGAAGACATACTGCTCACTAAGTCATTTGGATCTGGCCATTTGATGAGAAGAACTGTTGGCTATTGCTTATGGCCCCAGGGTTGGAAGGACTGAGGTCTGGGGCTCTGAAGTAGTTGTTGGAAACACATTTAGCACAAACCCATGCCATGGTTATTATTCTTCCTCATTTGCGGCCTATTGGCTGGCAAAGATGAGACATACTGTACTGGAATCCCTGAAGGGGCCCAAGCCAGGGCTGAGAACCATGGGAAAAACAGGTCCCCTGTGTCTGATTCCCCTGCCATCTTGGACATGCCCATAAGGGCTTATGGCTGATCTTCTACTCTCTGAGCATGGCTTGAAAGACCCTCTTCAGGCCACCTCAGACCAACAACCTAAATGCCAGTGCCCACTTAGCCTTCAAAGCCATGAAGGCCTGTGTCTCACCAGCCTCTGGGGGTGACCTCAGGAGTAAGCATCTGGAAGGCCTCCACCCTCCTTTCCCAGGGACAAGCTTTGTCTCTCAGTGCCAGGGCTGGGCAACCCTCCTCCTCTTCAGCATATTCAAGGACTTTGCCCTTCTTTGCCCATCCTGCTCAAAAGCACCAAGAAGATCCCCTTGGCCCTGTTCTCCATCACCTCTCATCACCAGTGTGGCCCTGAGAGGGGTGAGTATTCCTCCTCGATCTCTCCAAATAAAGAGTCAGAGTCTCCGTGCCTTGTAGAGGTGGGAGCAGCCCCTTCTGGCACCTTAACATAATGGCTAAAATGCAGCCATGGCTTCCTGCCTTGGTTTTTAATGAGCACCTACTACCTATACACGATGAGGGGAAGACGTACCACCAAGGCCAGGTGCACAAGGGAATTCTGAGAGCCGTTTTCCAAACCCTGACCGCCTGGCTGGCATCTAACCTGAGGTGCATTTGATCAGGCTCTGAGCCCTGCCTGTTCCCTATTCCCAGGGGCTTCACACAAAGTGGTGTGCTGACACACGTCATAGTGAGATGTCACTGCAGAAACTCGGTTTTTGCTGGGAAGGATGTCTGTGCTGGTGCCATGATCTGGGGATCCCCCCTAGGAGGCCTTCTCCCCTCCAAGTCCCCTTCCCAACAGGGCACTTGTCTAAGAAGGTGTGAAGAAACCAAAATATTAAGAATTGTGGTCGTTTGGGGGAGAGGGATAGCAAAGAATGTGTGGTTTTCTCAGTTTGGAATGTTACACTTTTCTATAAAGATCACAAACTTCATTTAAACCTAGAAACCTTCTGTGTTAATGAATAGTAAAAAGGAAGAAGACTGGATATGACCCAGCCTTCTGAGAGGAGGCCAGGTGGCAGGGAGCCCAGGGTCACACACAAACTGAAAGTCCCAGAGAGTGGGCTGGGGACCTGGAAGAAGCCGTAACTTCAGGATTAACAGGCCTAAGCAGCCACTGTTTTGAACTACCTAAGGAAGGCTAGTTTTGCCACAGAAGAGGACTTGCTCCAGCGTGTCATGTGAGTTAGATGCTCTATGACTCAGGTGACCATTACCTTCTGTAGAATACAGAAGTGACAAAGCTTCTCCTGAGGCCACAGTCTCCATGCCCTAGGTGACACCAACAACGGCCTCAACAGCCTCCAGTAACTTCAGTCCTGGCCCTCAGGCCCCAGATTTAGAGGTGAATAAAAATAATTCAGAACCCAGTTTGTGACCCGGTTCCCATCCCACCCCCACCCTACACAGATGGGGAAGCTGAGGACCAAATGAAGTCAAAGGTTCTAGGGGACCCTGTGATTAAAAACTGTAAGTGCTGCACACTATGGAGTGACGTTCTTCTTTGGAAGGAGACACTGACCCATGTCACAAGAAGGGACCCCAAGGACTTGATGAGTGAAATTAGCCATTAGGAAGACCGTGCTCCAGGATTCCAGTCACAGGGCGTACTAAAGACAACAGACAAATCCATAGGGACAGAAAGGAGACTGCTAGCTCTGGGGGCTGGGGCAAGCAGGGACAAGGGGCTGCCATCTAATTAACACAGCTCTAGTTTTCTGAGAGGAAAAGACTTCAAAGATCTCACGAAGTAAACAGTCATCCCTCAGCATTCATGTAGGACTACCTGCAACACCAAAACCCAAGGATGCCTTAGTCCCTTATAAGAAAGTGGTAGTGTTTGCACAGAACCCATGAGCACCCTCTCCCACACTTCCTCTCATCCCTGGATGATACAAGCATTGGGCAAGTAGCCGTCATACCGTATTGTTTAGGCAATAATCACAAGAAAAAAATGTGTCTGCCTGGGTCTGCATAGATCCAAGTTTCTACCGGTAGGTGGTTGAACTGAGGAATGTGGAACATCTGCACATCCAGGTGGTTACATATTTAATGACATTGAAATGTACACTTAAAAGTGGTGAAGGGGTTGGAGATCTGGCTCCGCAGTTAAAAGCACAAAATGCTCTTGCAGAGGACCCAAGTTCAGTTCCCAGAACCCACATCAGGTGGCTAACAACCACCTGGAATTCCAACTCCAGAGGACCTGACACCCTCTGACCTCCAAGAGCGTAGCACTCAAATACATATACCCCTCCTGTAGACATACATACATACACATCATTAAATTAATTAAAATAAATCTTTTTTAATGTGGCTAAGATAATAAAATTAGTTAAATGCACTTTTCCATAACTAAAAATAAATTTAAAAAACTGACAGGTTCAAAGGATGGGTCCAACTAGTAGTTCATGAAGATAAGTCCCACAAGAGGCTGCTAAGACTTTTCAAATTCCTACAGTGACTGAGGACTTCCAAAATCCATGGGGCCACCCTACACTGGCCTAGCCATGCAGCTTCACAACCACTGGCTAATTCCCTCAACCCTGCTGGCTTGGTGGGTCTTTGACTGAAGCAGCATTGCAGGGTTGTAAACCTCCATCAAGCTGGTACATGCCTATAGATGAGACCATGAAGCAGGGTACCGATTCTCCGATGGACACTGACCACTGGGTTCCTAAGGCATTCATCAATGGTCAAGGTGTCTAAATGAACTCACAAATGCCTGAACCCCCATCCAGGAAAGCTGAAGAATAAAGGCTCAGCAGAGTGAAGGATGTCCAGTAGGGTATCAGAAAGGGCCTTTCCCTTGTCCTTCCCTGCCCTGCCCCGAATAAAAGCATGGAAGATGTAACCAGGATTCCAATCCTAGCCAGGATGGAAATGTGTATGAGACAGACAGGAGAGAGACTGTCTATGTGAGAGCATCAAAAGCAAGCAGAAGACAATGGAGTCAGGATGGGATTTAACAGGGAAAAGTGTAAAATCCGTGATCTGTGCCCAATGATCCAATTGTCCAAAGTGAAACCTGATTTGTCCATGAGTATGTTGTCAATGTGACTTTATGGGAAACTTGTTGTGACCCTATAATGTTCTAAGCTGCCTTAATAGAGGCAAAATCCACAGGAATGAGGATGGCAAAATCTTCCTCCTCTTGGCTGGCTATACTATGCCTTTAGTACTCCATCAACAGATTCCTGCCATCACTCTAGGAAAAGGGGGTGACACTCCAGATTGCTGGGTACACACACACACATATTCATTTAAATTGCCACCAGCCAACATCTCCCTTAAATCTCACAGCCATTTTTAAACAAAGAAAACAATGACTTCCACGTAGAATCCCTATAAAACTAACTCTTGATTTCTCAGTAATCTTGCAAATAAGGACAGGCCACCAGATGTCTCCACAAGTCATCATCCCAAATTGCTTCCATGGCCAAAACACTCCTGAGAACTTGAGATAACAGTGGTGAACTTCATCCTTCCTGTTTCCAGAGTAGTTGGTTATCAAAGAGCTACGGTAGGGAAAATTCAGGCCAAGACTCAATGCCCATGAAAAGTTCATTCAAAGCCTTTTCCCAGTGCTTCTGGGTTCTTGTACATGCATTTCTGGCTAAAATTGTCTGGTTTAGATGGCTGTCACAAACATTTTTTCTGGGAAACATTTCCTGGGAAAACCTGAAAAAGATTATCTGAGGACTAGGGAGGGAGCCCATGGGTAACATGCTTGCTGAATCAGAACAGGGACCTGAGTTCAGATCCCCAGAACCCACAGAAAAGCTTGGTTCAATGGTCCACGCCTGTAACTTCCGAGCTGGGGGCCAAAGACAGGCAGATTCTAGGGCCTCACTTCCGGCTGAAATGGGAAGCTCCAGGTTCAGTCAGAGACCCTGTGTCAAAAACTAAGATAAAGTGATGGAGGGAGATAGCTTTTGACTTCCACTCCCTCTTGAACAAGTGAGCACACACACATATGGACAAACATGTACACATATGTGTACACACACACACATATATACATAATTTTTTTAAAAAGATTAGGAAATGATGGCTTGAAGCTGTCATAACAGAGATTGGCAAGCCACACAAAATGAAGTTGTATGAAGCTTTGATATCCACACCACACTTATGACTATTAGTGACAGTGACATCGAGTTGGCCAGAAGAGAGGCTCAGCGTTCTTCTCTAGTGCATCAAAGAAGTAACAAAGACATTTAGAAAATGCATACAGCAAAATTAAGTCATCATTGAGTTCAGAAGCTCAAGGATGAAAGGATGTCTCTCGGCCTGGTGAAGTAGAAGAAGGTAGTTTTTGAAGTATGACCCTCGCTCAGTGATCCAGCCAGGACCACAAATATTCCTCTGTTTGTGATGGGGTCACACACCAATGAACCGAATGCCAGGTGGAAATACTACAAATTGAAAATGCACCTAATAGAGCCAACCCACCCGCAATCCAAGCTCAGCCTGACCACCTGCACGTGCCCAGAACACTTACATTAGCCCATAGTTAGGCAAAAACATTCAGCATGCAGCCTACTCTATAGGAAAGTGTTCAATCCTTCACAGTTTCACGAATACCATATAGAAGATGAGAATGAAAATAAGTGTACAGCATGCCTTTCAACCAACCATCTAAGCCCAAAGCCATCATGACTCCAAGACCTTCCATCATTCAAGCTTCTTAATTCATTTCCACTTCATAAGTTACCACTGACATCCAGTCTAGAAAGTAGGGTGCTAAGTCCTCAAACTGTAACTTCCATAAATCCTGAAAAAAGTAGAGGGCAACTGAAAGTCCTAGCTCACAGCTTCCTCCAATTTTCTGTTCTAATTGGCCTGACTTGTTCTGAGTATCCCAGGGGATGGCCCCGAGAACAGGAGTTGGGCATCAAGATGCTCCACTGAAGCGACATTCCCATCTGTACTTCCCTACCCTGCCATGGGGACAATTGCTGCACTCTTTCGGCCATGTTTATTCCTCCACCAAATTTTCCATCTGCCCCAGAAACAGAATATTCATTCTATTATGAGAATTTTGAGAAGTAAGATAAACAAATGTTCAAAGCTCCTGATTTCTAGACCTGGAGAGCCACAAGGGATTAGCTAGAGAAGTTATCATTCAATCTTTTTTTTCCCTTCTTCTTCTCATCTTGTTTTGTTCTTAGTTTACCAAAATCCATCATCATGATTGGGCTAAAAATTAAATTCTCTACAAAAGAAGATGTTCTGGTGTGGCACACGGCAATGAGAACCGTGAGTGGCCTGCCAGTCAGTCCTGTACACAGAACATGCTGCTGTGTTGAACTCGCACTGCGGGAGAGTGGCTAGTGCCATGGGAAAGACAAGAACTAAATAGCATGCTAAAAGCAGGTTTAGGGACAGGAAGTCAGTGTGCTCCGGCTTTGACATGTATGTGAGTCCCCCAAATCTGTATATTGAAATCCTAGTCCTCACAGGGATGTCACGGGGAAGCAGAGCCTTTGAAAAATGAGTAGTTCACAAGGGAAGCGCTCTCCCTGTAGGATCTCAAAGGACTTGAGAGGACAGATGATAGGTGATGGGTAGATGATAGATAGATAGATACATGCATACATACTTACTTACATACTTACATAGATGATAAATAGACTGAAGAAAGAAAGAAAGAAAGAAAGAAAGAAAGAAAGAAAGAAAGAAAGAAAGAAAGAAAGAAAGAAAGAAAGGAAGGAAGGAAGGAAGGAAGGAAGGAAGGAAGGAAGGAAGGAAGGAAGGAAGGAAGGA
>CABHPQ010175169.1:0-22926 GCA_902168405.1 Peromyscus aztecus | reverse complement strand
GAAGGAAGGAAGGAAGGAAGGAAGGAAGGAAGGAAGGAAGGAAGGAAAAGAAAAGAAGAGCACACACAGCTGTGCACAGCATCTCTGGGGGGATGGGTACCAGGACCCCTGAGGATACGAAAACCCATGGATGCTCAAGTCCTTTAAATAAAGTGACATAAGTTTGTCATTTTTCACACTCCTCCCCTAAACTGTAAATCATTGCTAAACCGCTTGTAACAAATACCTAACAAAATTAAGTGCTGTGAAGATAATTGTGCTGTATTCTTTACTGTCCAACAAGAAAAAAGTCTACGCATGCTAGTATAGAGACAATTTTCTATTTCTTTCTCCGTGGGGTTGAATCTGTGGGTGTAGAACTCTCAGTTACAGGAATCCAATAACATGCATATAGAATATTTACAAATATATACAGCATGTTGATTTTGTATCACAGGTATATATAAATTTATAACATTAAAAAAATTTTAGACATGTAACATTTATTAATTTTAATAACAAATTTAAATTTATAAGTAAGTTACAGGGTTAAAAAAAAGTTGCACAAACACCACAACACAAAGTGGTTGGTTCTGTTTGCTGGTTCTGTATCATCTTTCATTTACATTATATTGTATTTTCTAAGCTAACAGGTATTGCTCGCACTAACAGCATGTCTGATACTTCTTGTGGCCTCTGCTTTCCGGTCTGCTCCCATGCAGACAATGGGACAGATGTTGCTCCAATCCCCGGAAGCTGCAAAGGAGTAAAGACTATGTCCTCAACTCCCAGCAAAGATTCTGGCTGCACCAGACTATTAGTACAGACATGAAGCTGAGGATGCACCGTGAGATTCACCCAGGAACACTCCATGCATCTCCCAGTCAGTGAGAATTGACATCAGTAAGTCCCGTCGCATGGGATCCAAGCAGCCCCCAAGCCTGTAACACTCACCAAAACCTCCCTCCCTTAGACCACCAACTTCTGCCATCATGCAAAAACTATGTGGTCCTTAAACACAGCCTGAGAAATGTTTTGTTTGGGAAAATACTACCTCCTGGACACTAAATTAAAACATACAATTAGATTTCCATTAAGTTACAGCAAATTCTGCTGAACTGATCTAATCGGCCTCTATCCCTATATGACATCATGCTTTAAAGGCTTGGCCTGAACATAAATACTTAATGTAATAAATACAGTCTGAAATATTTGATCTTCTTGGCAGCTTAATTGATCTACTACAGAGACTGACAGGAAAAATTAAGTTAGCTCTGTCTGGTCTCTGCCAATAGCACAGTTTCCTCCTACAGGGCCATGTGACCCGTGTGGGTGGCGGGTAGTGTTCTGCTACACTGTTTCCTTGTTGGAACACTCCAGTTAAATGTAAAGTTGAAGGAAAGCAGAGATGCACGGACTGGTGGGACATTTCTTACCAATGCCATAGTCCTTTTTGCTTCCTAACCAGATAAATAAACGAAGAACCATATTTCTGAGCCCCATTACCTATTCCCTAAATTCTCGAGGAGAATCTGTGTGGGTCTGTGAGCAGACGCCCATGATATTTTCAGCCTGGTTTTAGCAGCTGTGGCTAGGTGTGTTTGTCATAACCAGCTACACTGCAAAGCCAAATTCATGCTCAGCCACTGTCTCCTACTATGGACCCCTGATTATGTGTTCCTGGTCCTGCCCTGTGGTGTTTCAGCCTTTGCACCATGAGATATTTGCTTGTGTGTTTTCATCACACTTCCAAACTTGCTGTAAGTACCCTTCTCCAACCCGTGATCCCAGAACCAAAGGGTCCCATTTTCATAGAAAGTAAACACTCAGGGAATATGTGGGGGATGGAGAAAGCGAGGAACAATCTGTCCTTTCTAGCGAGTTGGCCCATGTCAGTCTCTCAAGATTTCTATGGCCCAGGTTCCAAGCCTCCTCATGGAAGGAAACCCCGTGGCCACGGCAAAGTCACACACTGTGATTGATACCAAGAACATGAAGCTACTTTGGCAAGTCCCTATAGTGCTACTAAGCCTGAATCACAAACTACCTTGATGCCCTCTACCACATATAAATCCAATACCTCCACATTCACTCATCATTCAGAAAACATTTGTGGACAGGGGCCAATTCTACTCACAATCGCCACCAGGTTTTTGATGCCATTCCAGGGTTAATGAAGGTGTCCTATTTCTGCCTGGATGCTTTTCCAGAGGTTTTTGGGGTGTTGTTGTTGTTGTTTTGGTTTTTTGTTTGTTTGTTTCTTTCTTTCTTTTAAATACATGAGCAGCTCCCAGATCTGAGAACCCCCAGCACAGCCAGAGCAAATGCAGGGGCATGTATAGGTTGTTTTTTCTGGCTGCCTCGCTCAGCCTCTGGCACCAGCTGAACACTTCCTCCCAGCTCCCTGCACTCCTGGGCCCCATTGATTAGCAGGAAGGGCAAACCCATCAGCACCCATAGGAAATGACTTCCAGAAAATGAACTGTAGGTTTTAAGCTAGAAGATGACAGCAGGTGCCTGTCAAAGAAACAGAATCAATCGGAGAACCTGGCCTGGGGTCTCAGAGAGGGACACTCGGGTGTCCCGCTGACTTGGCCTGCCACTAGCAGATGTACCCTGTGACCTTGAGCAGTACTATTGCTTCTACTGGCCTCAGTTTCCCCCACTGCTACATGGAGAGATGTTCACCGAGGAGGTTCCTTACAAATCATGAGTGCCAGGTTCTCTACCCCTCCAGAATTTGAATGTACACCCCCCCACACACACACACCGATGCAAAGGTCCATGTATTATTAAAAGTTGGTCCCCAGCCTGTGGCACTGTTGAGATGGTGAGGATTTCAAGGGATGAGACTGTGAAAAGAAGTTAGGCCATTAGGGACATGTCTTTGAAAGGCAGATTGAAACGCTGACCCCCTACTCTCCCATCCCTTTGCTTCTCAGCTGCCTTGAGGAACAGGCCTCCTTCACCACATGCCCCTGCTGTGGCATTCTATGCAGCCAAAGGCTCAAAGCAATAGTACAAAAAGATCAAAACTTCAGAAGCCAGGAGCTGAAACAGACTTCTCTTCCTTTTAAGTTTAGTGTCTCAGATATCTGCTCACAATCCCAGGAGCTAGCACTGATATAAATAATGAACAACAGAAAAGGCAGAGCGGGAGCTAGGGCTGACCCAATCACTTTCCACATGAGGAATGACCATGTTCTGTCCCTCAGGTTCCCTGTTCCCCTAAACTCTTGCATTATGGAATCCTGCAGGCCTGCAGCTTTCCCGGGGCACTGTGCACTACCCATGCACCATGGGCCTCTATCACTGCCCCCTGGGGGCCAGCAGGCCCTTCCTTGGGTGAGCAAATATTTGTGGGATATAAGTTCTTCTGCCCCAGACATCTAAACCCAAGCTCTTATCAGACCCAACGTAACCTCTGCTCCTTGTCATCTTGACCCTAAAGTCAATTGCTATTACTAACTGGAATTGCTGTGCCAGGCTTGGAGACATGCCTATTTACCATACCACCGCTATGTGTGACCATGATGGCCCTCCTTTCACAGGTGACCCAGTAACGGAGCTGCTGCTAGTCCATGTGTCCCAGGAAGCCCTCACCCCCGGGAATCTCCTATACCTCTTTCAAACCTTCCTCACTCCTTCCAAAAGAAGTTCTTGTCATTTGCATATCTCTCTTTGCATATCTTTGTTTAAGTCTGTCACCTGACTCAAGGATTCATAGCCAACTTAACTCCCTCTGTATATCCAGCCCCCTAGCCTTCCAGCCCCTTAGCTAGGGATACACCTAAGCCATTACTGGATGCTTAGCCCTTAGAGCGGTCTGTGGTGTCCTGCTGATACTGGATGATGAAGGCTCAGGAGTTTGGAGGAACACAGAGAGCCTGCAGTACAGGCTAGAATCAATATCCCTCTACCTTCCTAAAGAGCCTTTCTCCACTCCCAGAGTACCTTGGCCTTCTCTCCTGCTTTACCCAAGCTTCATTACTTTCCACTCTACAAAGATCATGCTGGGGCAGAGGTGAGTGTCTTAGAAGGATCTAGAGCAGTGGTTCTCAACCCCGTCCACAGGGGTCACCTAAGACCATCAGAAAACACAGATATTTACATTATGATTTGTAACAGTAGCAAAATTACAGTTATGAAGTAGTAACAGAAATAATTTAATGTTTGGGGGTCACCACAGCATGAGGAACCGTATTTAAGGGTTGCAGCATTAGGATGGTTGAGAACCACTGATCTAGAAATTAGTCCAATATAACCAACACCTTCAAAGTGTGTATAGTAAGGACTGGGAAGTGAGCTGAGTTTAAAAACAAATGTCCTAATTCATGTCACAAGATCAATATATCCCTTATAGCTATGGTTGTTGGTCTCCAAAGAAAGCTTTCAATGAAACATAGCTCCAGTACTGAAGCTCTGGGAAATTCCCTCCCCCAAGTCTGAGCTGGCCCTGGGATTGGCTTTCATCACTACAATATAGCAAAGATAGTACCCATCCAGTGTGTGGGCCTGGCAACTCCTGCTTTTACACTCTAGGAACCTTACCACCACCAAATTTAAGCCCAGCCTGGAATGAGAGGAACTGCAGAGAGAAAGAAGGGGTGTCCCTGATCCCCCCCCCCCCCGGAAGATCCCAAGTAAAAGCAGCAGAACCACCCGTCAGAGCCCCACCAGTCCTCAGAACTGGGGGAGAATGAAGCAGGTTCATTATGTCATAGGCCCACCGTATCTGTTCCTGGATTCATCAGAGGAAACATATTCTCTGCTGAACACATCCGGACATTTTTCTTGTAATCACTCCCCACACAACAATTTGCCAAGCATTCAAATTGCATTAAGGACCAGCATAAGTAACCTAGTGATGGTTTAATGCACACAGGAAGGTAGTATGGGTTATACACAGACACGACACCATTTTATTGAAGGGACTTAGCGGCTATAGACTGTGGTATCCATGGAGGATACTGGAACCAGTCCTCATCAGAAACCAAAGAACAAGTGTGCTAAGATTTGAGGTAATCATGGCTAAGCAAAGCTAAACCAAAACCTGGATTAGAGATTCTAAGAAAATAAAACCAGCCAATGCTGGTGAAGATTCAGGAAAAGCGGAACAAATATTCCTTGCCTGTGAGAATGTAAACTGGTGAAGCCACTGTGGAAGTCAGTACAGATGCTGCTAAAAGAAATAAAATAGAAAGATTATAGGGGAGGGTCCGCCAGAAGAACTCTGTGTGAAAATGCCAAAGGAAACCCGCTGCTCTGTAAGCTAATGGTAAATAAACAGAGAGGCACAGATCAACCTCTTCATGATAATAAATGCAGAAAGCCTAAAGAAAATATTAGCAAATCAAATCTAGTAATCCATAAAAAGGATAACATGCCACATCTAATTTGGGTTTACTTCAGGAATGTAAACATTTTTAAAGCCAATCAACATAATTCATCATATTAACGCAAAGAAAAAGAAAAACCATGGGGCCATTTCAGCAGCTGCCGAGAAAACATCTGATGAAGCTCTGTGTCCACTCTCAGCACTAATTTTTAAATCACAAACTAGGACAAGAAGGGAGTAGCCCCCTTTGATAAGAGGCTTCTTGAAAAGTAAAGATAAGAATGGTGGCACATTCCTGTAATTCCAGCATTTGGGAAGCTGAGGCAGGAGGATTTTGAGTTTGAGGCCAACCTGAGCCATAGCATATGTGAAACTTTTTTCTTGAAACTTCAAGGGCTGAGACCATAGCTTTGTGGTCAATCACATGGTTACTGTGGGAGACCCTGGGTTCCGTCTTAAGCACCACAAATAGTTAAGCAAATAAGGATCATAGACAGGATTGTAGGGCCTTGAGAGCTTTTCCAGGGGAGCAAGAATAGGACAAGACAGGTAACATCAACAAGACAGGAAGATGGAGTTGGGTGTGGTGGCGCACACCTTTAATCCCAACACTGGGGAGGCAGGTGGAGCTCTGTGAATTCAAGGCCAGCTTGGTACATAGTGACTGAGGAGTGAGATCCTGTCTCAAAAAAAAGAGATGTAATATTGTATGAGTTTGTTGATTTTAAAGGTCTACAATAGCAACCTCAAAATGTCTACATCTAAGCAGAGAGTCTCGAACTGAGGAAACCAGGACGTGATGGCCAGTGGAGCTGGGAAGATGATTACAGTGAAGGCTGGGTAGCACAATTAGTTGCGTGATATGTTAGCTGTATCTCAACAAAACTTAGTTAGGAAGTCAGTCGAGCACAAGACTGCCTGGTAGGATCACTTCTACTCAGGAATATTTAAGAAGCAAAGACAGGAGGAGAGCATAAGCCCAGGAGTTCAAGGTGGTGGAGGCAACGTAGCAAGACTCTATCTAGAAATAAAACAAGAAATTAATATACCAGGGATTCTAACCAGCAAATCCAGACAGGAAAAGGAAGAGTATACAAATGTGAAAAAAGAGACAAACTATACTTAGAGATGACCTTCTCAAGTATATGAGCTGTCACAAAGAATCTATAGCTAAACCTAATTACACAGCGCAACACTGAGCCTGAGAAAGCAGACTCCCCAAAATGCACACTGTGTGATTTATCTTCAGTCACGTGCCACTTAAAGATGGGAAGTTTATTCTGAGAAACACATAGACAATTTCACCATGGTGTGAACGAACATCATGTGATGCACCTGTGATACGGTGTGTGTGTGTGTGCACGCGCGCGTGCTTCAAATGGCAAAAACTACAGTATTCCAGAACACCCACTTCAATGGGAAAGCTATCTCATCCTAAAAATCAGCATGTTGACTACATTTAGCGTGAAGTAAGGTGATGTGACTTCCTTGGGGAAGGTCTCCTGTGATGCCACTGGCCAGCCCAGAGCAAGCTTGCTGGACAGAGCACAATGTGCAACACAAAAACTCTCTCCTGGCACACTCGGTTCTGTGAATCACAGGTTAGAGGCATGGAGCTAAGCAGTTCAGTCCTCCAGGGAGCTCCTTCCTCGGCTGTCCAAGCCTCTCCAGCCCCCAGCAGGGCCTGCTCACCTGCAGCCAGCACTCCCCGGAACAAACCCAAGTGCCTCTGTGGCCGTTAATAACCTCTTCTACACTAATGAATCATGATCCCAAGGCTGTCCATTAAGACAACACAGAAAAATTCTTGGTGTTGTCCTCTGGATACCCACTGCTGTTCTGTCAACCTTCCCTGTCCAAGCAGGGTCCTGTGACTTTCCATCAAGAGCCATGCTACATGAGAGCCAGGCCAGCCTGTCTGACCAGTATGAGTCCTCTCGAAGCATTCCATAGGCAAAGCACATCACCTAGAAAGCGCCACGACACCGTACAATGGTTGTTAAAGCCCTTTGACATTGTCAAAACTTAGAGTTATGGAAGATAGGAGGCAAGGGCTGGGGGGGGGGGGGGGGCATCCCAAGAACAACAAAGCTCCGGGACATAGAAGTCTCGGGAGCAGATTTTTCTGTGGGTCCGTGAGAGATGACCAGGCATGCCACAGGATGAGATCATAGGACTCTGAGCGCTAGTGGCAGGCAGTATTCAACTCCCACGTGCTGTCTATTGTCCTCACGCATGGCCTCCACATTCCATCCCATGTACACATTCCCCCAACTGTGCTAATCTGCTAACACACACACACACACACACACACACACACACACACTTGTTTTGGTTTTGTTTGTTTGTTTGTTTGTTTGTTTTTTAAGGACCTACAAAATAGGCTAGAGAAAGGGAAAGCTCAGGCCACTCCAGAGCCCTTATTTGGAATCCATGCTAGCCTCTGCACACTGATTAAGGAGGAACATGCCTGGGTTCAGTTTTCTGACTCTGTCCCGGGTGAACAGTCTCCTGGCCAAGGGAGCCAGCTGCTTCACTCTCTGATGGTGACTACTCAGTGAGCCTGGAAGCTGGTCTCACACATCCCCCCTGCACACTCCTCAAAACTGCCACACTAGAGGGTCCACAGGCCCCTCCTACCAAAGGCTGTCATCGCGCACTTTCTACATGCCTTCTGTTTCCATCGCCAGCGTCCCCAGCTGACCAGCACACTGCGTCATTCCTAAGGTCACAACACCGAGCCTCCTGTGTAGGCACTGTAGTCCAGAAGCCTGCCTGGCTCCAGACAGCGCTGCCAGCACCAGAGGACAGAGTGGGAGGTCTGGCATGCTTTCTGCCCTCACCTCTGGGTCTGAGACAGGGCCATCAAGTCCAACCTTCAGCACATGCACAGAAATGATGGGATGTAGGGATTTTTCAGACAGTGACCAATGTTGGCTTCTCCAGCCTTCTAGCCAAGTCCCAGACTCTACCCTCAACAGGAATTTCCAAAGAGGCAAAATTGGTCCCTCTGATTTTTTAAGGAAGCCACCATCTAGAGTTATCTGCCTTGACTGCTTGGACTGAACACAGCCCAGAGGACGGCCAGAAGTCCCTCTCACCTACATACTTTCTGGACCATCCCTCCCCTCAATGATCTTAACTTTCAAAAATCAGGTGGAGATATAGCCCATGGAATTTTCCACAGGATCAAAGAAAAAGCTCAGGACTATGGACACTAAGCTGCTGGGGTCCGGTCTGACTTTCTTACTCACCAGGGAGGGATGTTTGATAATGGTTTTGCCTTAACAGTGCCCTTCCGCCCATGTCTGCTAGAGCCAGACATCTGCCCCAACACTGCCAGTTGTGAACAACTGAATTCCCAACCCTGAACTTGAGTTTTCTGTTTCTAGAAAGCTGAGACGGGTTCTCTGAGCTCCTGTGTACACAATGGTCTTCCCAACTGGCTGATGCAGTCTCTTGCTGGCCAGGGCCCTTGGACACTGAGTTCAAGCCCAAGAGAAGGAGATAGTGGACCCAGCCAGCATCTGGGGGTACAGGCAGTAATGGAAACTGAGTCACAGACCAGGGCTCCTAGAACTCAACCAGGCCCTAGAAAGTGGGGCTCCTCTCCTGAGTCCACAAGCCACTACTCACTTCATTTTGAAGATTGGGGAAAGTCTGGGAAGAAAGGGGATGGTCTTTGAGAGTTGGGGATCTGACCTCTCTCCAAAGCATTTAACACACGTCCCACAAAACAACTGAGTGTTGAATCTCAAGAGTGTTCAGAAACCAACTTATAACAGAAGGACATGTCTCACTCTATATCCTGGAGTTACCCCAAACAAATCTCAGGAGCTGCAGAGCCCACCTGGATTTACAGCAGACAGTGGTGCAACCCTGGGGATTTCCAGATCAGAACCTGTCCTGTCTGGAAGAGCCGTCACAGGAGGAAGTGACAAGCCGGCCATTATTTCAGCCATCCTAGCCCCAGCACAATAGTAATCTGTCCGAATCCCCTCCTTGCAGAATGCTGACCGCGTCACCACAAGAACTTAGCAGACAAGACTAAGACGTGAGACTGCCTGGCCAGCACAGAGGAGAGGTGAAAAAGCCAGATGCTCAGAGAGGCCAAAGGGCGTGGGGCCACAGAGGGTGGCCAGGGAGAGCCCCAGGAAGGGGCTTTGCTGGGGAGGAATCTGAGGAGGAGAGAAGGATAGGAACACAGGAGAAGAATTCAGAAAGCAGACAGAGAAGACAGAAAGAAAAATCCTTCTCAGCTCAGCAGGGACCACAGAAGGGCAGGTCCCTAGTACTGCTCATTGATGTGCTGTGTTGACCCCAAAACTTCGGAGACAACATTTGAAACACAAACTATTGTGGACTGAGTGATTGTGTTCCCCCACATTCATGTGCGGACATCTTAACCCACCAGAGGACAATGCTAGGAGGTAGGGCCCTAGGATGGACAAGGACTCCACAGAGCCCTCCCGAGAAGAATGGTGCCCTCTTGAAGGAGGCCTGAGAACTAGCTCACTTATTCTTTCTGCTGTGTATGCAGCCCAGAGCTAGGCCTCAGCAGAGACCCGTGCTGCCGGAACTCTAACTTCCAACTTCTAGAACAACAAGAAACAAATGTCTCTTATCTATACATCATAGTCTACATCAGTGGTTCTCAACCTTCCTAAGATTTCGACCCTTTAACACAGTTCCTCATGTCATGGTGACCCTCCCACACCATGAAATTATTTTTGTTGCTATTTCATAACCGTAATTTTGCTACTCTTATGAATCATAATGTAAATATCTGTGTTGTCCAGTGGTCTTGGGCGGCCCCTGTGAAAGGGGTTGCTACTCACAGGTTGAGAACCACTGGTCCATGTGCTTCTTTATAGCTGTCCAAAAAGAGTAAGGCAGGAATATTCCAAATAAAAACACATTTCCAACTTCTGTAGAGAATTCAGAAATTCTAGCAAAATTGTCCACTCTCCCATGTGCTACCTTCAGCTGGCTTGGTAGGCCACTGGCCCTTTGTGGGCAAAGCCTCCTGATCTTTCTAACCCCACCTCAGCTCTGCCCAGGCCGAATCTTAGAGTTCCTCAGCATTGTCCCTGCCATCACTGTCTCTAGGAGCGCAGAATCCTGTGTTTCTCATGCCTGTCGTGACGCAGGAAAACGACAAATCAAAAGAGCCCTCTGCTTCCAGAACAGTAGGCAAGGGCTCGCTTGTCTCTAGGGAGGCAGAATGGGGCTACACTGCTCAATTTTCTCACTTTTCCCCCCCTCCCTCTAGAACAATGGTTCTCAACCTGTGGGCCTTGACCCCTTTGGTCAAAAATATTTATATTATGATTCATAACAGTAGCAAAATTACAGTTGTGGAGTAGCAATGAAAATAATTTTACGGTTGGGGGGGTCACACCACAACATGGGGAACTGTATTAAAGGGTCTCAGCATTATAAGGTTGAGAACCACCGCTCTAGAAGCATCCCAGCATGCTGTGGGTCCCAATAGTCTTATTGCCCACCCTCTCTCCCTACCTAATCCTGACCTGCCAGGAACAGTGTCCATGCGGAGGACACCGTAGGCTCCCAGGCAGGCCACTGCAGTGTGCAGAGATGTGTCCATGCCTGGTGAGTACACTCAGATTCCTGCCTCCTCTGCAAGGCCCTGCCCATCCCAGATCCCCCAAAGCAATGTCCTATCAAAGGAATTCAGTTCCTAACAAGGCAGGCACAGGACAGCCTCTGGGGGTGCACAGCCCAGTCCAATGAAGGGGTGGGAGGGGAAACAGAGGGGAAAGCAGGGAGGGAAGCAGATGTGTATAAACAGCTGGCCCAATCAGCAGCCCTCTACCAGCCCTGCCCTCTACCTTAGGACACCACCAAGGTGGATGTTCCCTAAGACACAGAGAGCACAAACCTCAGCTGACCCCTCCCTCCCTGCCCACCCACTGCTGTTGGACTGTCTGCCCTTCCCGTCCCAAAGTTTAGCTCTTGCCTGCCCCACCCTCCCTCCAGCCACTTCAGGCAAAGCTCCCCTGAAGGTTCCCATCTTTACTTCCCAAAGAGAGAGGCACCCAGAGAACTACAAGAAAGGAGAAATGTGCAATCGCTCCCAGTTAGAGGACTGGTATGGAGTGAGCGAAACATGTTTATTAGAGGTGGCCATTCACTGCTGAACTGCCCCTCACTACAGCTGATAGTGTTTTATAGACAGATGGATGAGGCTTGCCCCTTTGTCAGGATCAGCCCCTTGGATAATGCCAAGCTCCTCTGGGACCTTGAGTTGGCTAAGCAGTCCATCTCTGTGCAGATTGCACATCCCTTATCTGAAATGCCTGAGACCAGAAATGTTTCTGATCTGGGATTTTTTTTTTTTTAGATATGGGGAATATTTGAATATACATAATAAGGTATGTTGGGGTTGAGCCAGAAGTCCAAACACAAAGTTTGTGTAGGTTTCCTGGGCATTTACACATTGAGCAGGAAGGGAATTTTGCACAATAATTTTAGTACCTCTGACTTTTGACAACCTCCTGTCACAGGAGGCTGGTGTGGAATTTCCCCCGTGTTGCATCACCTCTATATTCAGGTTTGTGGTTCTGCAGCATTTTATACTTCACAGCTTTGAATTGGGATGCTTCAGCACAAGCAGCAGATATTGCAGGTGGCCTGTTCTCCGGGAAAAACCTGCAGCCCACACCCACATGCCCATCCCCCAGGCCTAACGCGATAAACAAACCCTGCGGACAGCACTCACAACAGTCTCCCAGATCCACTATGGGGCCCTCCCTCTTTCCGGCCAGCGCAGGAGTCACCAGACTGACTAAACATCTCCAGTAGGGTTTTGTTTGTTCCGTGCTGTTTTGTTTTTGTGGACTGGAATTGAAAGACACTAGATAAGCCCCCACTTCTGGGGACAGTGCCCCAGAAATCCCCAAGAAACAGCCCGGCAAAGCCCTTTGCTCTGGGCCTGACCAAGCAACTACAGTAGATGTCTCCCCTCTCATCATACCAGCTACTGACAAGACATCAAAAGTCCTAGGGATTCAGACCTCTGTCCTGAGGAATCCCTGCGGAGCGCAAATAAGCAAGATGCACGGAACAGGTCCTTGGAAGCTGAGACAGCCATCCCTCCCAGACTTCCCCATGGGCTCCAGATCAGCGCCTTCAACTAGGACCAGGTGAGGGAGGAGACTGTGGAAATATGGCTGCTTCTGAGAGGGCTTCCTCTAAGAAAAGCCTTCTGTTGGGTGGGACGAAGTAACCTTCACCTGCATTCACAGGCTGTTCGAAATCAAACAGGACAGCAAGGGCGGACGTGGATGGTGACTGTGAGCCTGGCTGTGACTGACAGGAGCAGAAGGTTGCCCAGCGGAGACAGTCTCCGCCCTCTCCACCATCCCCACCCTCTGCACCCGCCCGCCCGCCCAGCAAATCTTACCTTTCAGAGATGCCACATGTGACAGGGCCTGGGCATAAGTGGCTGTGTTCAGGAGGGTCCCTGGCAAGCAGGAGGGGAAGAAAGGCCCCGCAGGACCCACTGTTCGTCCCAGGCTGGAAAAACAGAACATTCCATTGAGGTCCAGCCTGTCTACAGAGCTACCCCAGACCCATAGTCCATGGCCCAGCTAATCTTA
The DNA here is from genome assembly GCA_902168405.1 of Peromyscus aztecus. Taxonomy (NCBI): domain Eukaryota; kingdom Metazoa; phylum Chordata; class Mammalia; order Rodentia; family Cricetidae; genus Peromyscus; species Peromyscus aztecus. Next base: position 9,987 of record CABHPQ010175169.1, on the reverse strand, counting down.
CCCCTGCTGGGCCTCCAGGGCTTCCTTCTTGCTCCGGGTCTGGTCCCCTGGGGGCGGGGAATTGATGTTCCTCACGGGCGGTGGTGTCACCTCTGCCATGGGCTCCTTGGCCCCTGGTTCCTGGTCAGAGGCCCCTCTCTCTGTCTTCCTCCATTTGGCTCTTCGATTCTGGAACCAAACCTGAATCCCACAGGAATCATACCCAAGGGAGGCAGACAGTCAGCCAGGAGGAGCCATCCATGACCCAAGCTCGACCCCCAGGAGGCCCATACCAACACCCTCAGTTCTCTGCCTCCGAACTTCAGACCACAGATGGATCAGTTGAACTGCCTCTGACAGGCACTTTTCACTAGTAAAGAGCAGAAAACATCAAGGGCATTGCCCACAGGAAGGGAAAGCGTCATCCTGTAGGAGTTTGCAATGCTCAGCTGCCTGTGAGAACGTGAATTTGATGTGAAAAGTTTTCCCTACAGGGAACACGGTGAAAGCAATTTGCAAAATGCTGTTCCGGGGCTTCTCGTCAAAGAAGACACACACACCGCACTTTCCAGCAAGCTCACACCTGGGCTCTGCCCTGAAGAAACGTCGCACGGGAACCTGGTCCTGACCAGCCAACCACAGCACCCAGGAGAAACCCTCTCTCTGGAGTCAGCGTGGCTTAGAAATTCTGAATCTTGGTTAACAAATGTGGGCTGGGGTCCGCAGCAACCCTCAGAGATAAATAGTCCTGTCACCCCCATTTCACAGACAGGGAGATTCACTGGCCTGCTGAAGTTCATCCAAGTGGCAAACTGAAAAGCCACAACAAGAAGCCCAGTGGCCTGGCTCAGGACTGTGGGCCACACTTTGGGGAAAGAGGGCAGTGCTACCACCCCTAAGCATTGTTCGAAAGGCTGACATACATAAAGATTTCACAGTGCCTGGCGTACGGCAACTGGACACTCAGTAAAGAGGGATTACTGTCCTATCTACTTTATCCTTAGGTCAGGAGAAGGTTTGTGTCTGACCTTGACCTTGGTTTGGTACCCCCTGAGAAATTGGTGTCAGGTGATTCCTAAGTCTTGGGAAATATATATATACATTTGCCTGATAGAATCCTGGAGTTCCAGCTCAAGACGGTCACAGAAGGCAACAAAAGCCCACGGATCTTTTCCCAGAGAAACCACTCCTCTCCTCACCTTTCCTCTTCTCAGAGATAATTTCTGTCTAAAAACTGGGTTTGGCCAGGCTTCTCTCCAACTCCCAGGGACAACATCCCACCCCCTCTGGCCACGGAACATTGGAATGGGGAAAGAGCCTGGGTCCTTGAGGCTGAGCCCTCTGCCAGCCCACCCCATCCCTTAATTTTCTTTCTCCTTCAACTGAGTTTCTTTCTTTCTTTTTTTTAATCATGTTGGCTTTTAATTGCACATATCAGCAACCATTGAATAATGATTTTATCTATATTCTAAATTTAGGGCAGTTAAATGCAAAGCAAAATGCAGACACTTTCTTGTGTCTTAATTGAATGAAGGTCACAGCTATAACAACATTTAATTGAGCTATTTTTCATTATCATATTTTAATGGCTTTTCACTGACAGTTCGCCTGCTTCTGAGGAAGGAGCATGATGGAGTCGTTTATTTCCCTATTTAGTTATTGTTGGACAACATCAGCTTCGATTAAGACCCTGCTTTATAGAACATTAATCATATTTGAATGAGCAAGTGGTGTAAGTGTAAACACATCTCCCTTCCCGCCACCAAGGCTCTTGTCCCCACATGGAAGCCGGCTAAGCACAAGCTTGGCTGCCATTGTCTGCCTGCATAATAGCCAACAACAGCCTGGACAACAATTCTCAGCTCTAATTGTCACCACCCCTATCTTACCCTTGCACCTTTCAGGGAGAAGTTATGATCTGCTACTTCTGAATGCTCAATAATTGTGTCATTTATCTCAATTTGCAGTTCAGTCTTTAGGCAGCTATTGGCAAGCTGGCATTAAAAAAAGAAACTATAGACGGGGTCCGGGCCAAAGAACATTTTCATTCCCAAATAATAATCAGTTTAATTTGCCCGCATATGACCAATGATTCATGTTCAGATTTAATAATCAGGATCACATAATCTGATTATAGGGGAAATAATTTGTTTACAACCCCCAATTTACTGCTCAGAATTCCATTATCTCTCTTCAGCCATTGGTTTTTAAGAGATACTAACATGACCCAGGGGAACAGAAAGCAAACTATTATATTTCCTACAATTAGATCTTTGCATAGTCTTAACCCCAAGCTCCTACATAAAAAAGAACAGAAACAGCATGGAGGAAACCCCATAAATAAAATGAATATATAATTGTGCTCACAGAATAACTGGCCTGGAGAGGCAACCCTGTGAGTCTGACTGCCGTACTCACTAGGGCACGGCTGCTGGGCTCGGTCGGCACTTAAAAGCAGCTTCCAGAAAAGCATTGCAGCTTAGTGGCCGCCACCCCAGCCCGCCAGCCCATATCTGCTCGGCCCTTTCGCTGCTGCTGTTTAAAGATTTTTAAATTGCACGTGTTTTCCAGGTCCACTTTGCTCAAAGAGTCTGTGCAGGGGAAAAGTTGGGCATGATGCAATTTCTGGAAAGCAGATCCTGTCCTGTTTCCCATCTGAAAACGTGGTTCTCTGCAATTGACCGGCCTCACCCCGGAGCGGTCAGATTTGCTTTGCGAAAAGCATCTCAGTTTTTTTTTTTTTTTTTTTTTTTTTTTCCAAAGCAAGGAAATGGATGTGCATTGATGTAATTTAGTACCTTAGAGACGCGGACAAATTAGTGTAGAACATTATCACTAGTTAATTATGAATGACCGATTAATCAACCTAATCTAATATTCCACATTATGTTGATGTTATTAAAGTGCATCATGAAAATGACAGATAGTCCTCATTTGCTTTCTTTGGCCAAATGTGCACTCTGCAGTCATGATGTCAAAAAAAAAAAAAGTTTGCCAGTTTTAATATTAGAGAGTTAAATAATTTAAAAGAAGGTTTACCTGCACTCTAGCTTCTGTGAGGTTTATTTTCATGGCTAGCTCTTCTCTGGTGAAGACATCAGGATAGTGTGTTTGGGCAAAGACTGCCTCCAGAGCTTCCAGCTGGTAAAAGAGAAAATGTTTATTGGTGAGAGGCTGCGGCTAGGTGAGGGAGAGGACGTTGCCAGGGGTGGTGAGGAAGCAACTTTGAAGATCAAATCCAGGAAGGAAATGAGGAAAAGAGCTGTCTGAAAAGATTCCACAAAGGCCTGGAAGGAGGTTCAGCCAGTAAAGGTGCTCGGCCCAAGCCTGAAGATCCCAGAGACATGGTGGAGGGGAGAACCAACTCCTGCAAGTTGTTCTCTGAACTCTTCATGTACACAGTGGCATGCATGTGCACATAGGTGCATGCATGCACACGCGCGTGCGCGCGCACACGTACAACACATATACAATAAATAAATGAAAGATAATTTTTTAAAAGATAAGGAAAATTCCACAGAATGATGATTTACATCCCAGTTGATTTCATAGCCCAGGCTACTGACAACCACAGCGTGCCCTCCCTGAGACACAGAAATAGACAATAGACATTTCTGTGTGTTTACATTTAAAGTTTATCATAGGAAAAAAGAGTGGAGGGTAACCTCATGAATAGAGTAATTCCCATGGTGCCACCATGGGAGTAGAAAAGGCTGTCCACCTATGGAACCGGCGCTGAGTCAGCCCCACAGAAGCCTCATGGGAATAGTATGGGAGTCACCTCTGCTCTGCTCAACAAGGAAGCTGCTCTTGGAACACTCAGCTCTGGGAAACCAGGAAGAAAAGTTTCACCTGTGGCCCCTCAACTCCCAGCCAGCAACAGTGTCTGTTCATGAGTCAACCTTGTAGGTCAGTTTCCCCATCTGTCTATTTGGGGATAAGAATGCCCAACCTAAGGCAGGGCATGGTGGTGCACACTTTTAATCCCAGTACCTGGGAGGCAGAGGCAGGCAGATCTCTGTGAGTTCAAAGCCAGCCTGGTCTACAGAGCAAGTTCCAGGACAGCCAGGGCTACACAGAGAAACCCAAACAAGAAAAAAAAAAAAAAAAAATCCAACCTGCATTCTGCTGACAGGGAAATGTGCCTCAGATCACCTGTCTAAGAAACGTGGAAAATTTCATGTCTGCTTCTTTTACTGATTATCCAGAGTTACAAGGCCCAAGTTAACTATCCTTTCCCCCAGGCAAACACATAAGTTATTCAAGAAAACAAAGACCTAGATAACTCAACAGCTGGTCTCCTTTTAAAAGACAAGGGAGAAGTGGCTCATCTGTGACGTGGGAAAAACTGGTTCTCACTGGGGAGTCTGTACTCACCTGCTGAAGGGTGAAGGTCGTCCGGTTCCTGCGCTGTTTTCTTCGAAGGAACCCATCATCGAAATCCCCTGTGGAGTGGTTGCCAAAAGGTGCGGTGCCTGCAAGGAGTAATGGAGTCAGTATGGACAGCGAGACCAGGTCTTCAGACCCTCACACACACACAGTAACCCCCTCCCACCCTCCTCCCCAGAGAGCCCATCCTTCCAACGTGTTTCTCTATGCTCTCTTAGTAAGACCCTTCTTGCTATCCCCAGCCCTGTGTTTCCACAAAACCTTGGACTGTAGAAGCAGTAGGACAATGGTGACCTTAATACCCAAGACAGTGAAGTCCACTCCCAGTGAAACTGTGCTCTAAGTCAGGAGGGGTCAGTGGCTTGAGTGAACTCTGGTCCTCACCTGCCTTCCTACTCCCGGCTGCCCCTCTGTCCCCTATCTGCTCACCCCCCTTGGCCCCTCCCACAGAAGCCTGAATTCCTCTCTTGCTACTATAACCACCAAGGGCTAAAGGATGCGGAAGAAAGAAAACACCAAGAGCTGTTCACACCACTTTCCTTCTAGAAGTGCAGAATTCAAGGAGGTAAGGAGTTTATAAATGATTATTAATTACTGCTGGTCACAGCTCATCAGCACCATGGCGGATCTATTACATAGACACCCATTAACAAAAGGCCTGCACCAAGAGAACGCCAAGTCAACTTGCTAGGGCCACTCTCCAAGGGCACTCCACCAGGTAACCAGGCCTCACACAGCATCCTGCTGTCCCCACTTCCCTGGGAAAAGACATTGTTCTCGACAGCAGCCTCCCCGTGCTCGTGAGAAAGCCAGAACAGAGTCTGGCCCCAAACGTACATTTGGATCATTTTCCAAATGTGCACTATTTACTTGATAGTCCACAATGGCTTCTTAGGAAAACAAATGAGTAGGTTTCCATTAACCAGTGCGCATTTCACCTGCCATGGGTCCTGCTGTCAGAATCACCCAGTGCTCAGGACCAGTTCTCAGGCCACAGCATCCAAGCAGCATTCTTCACCAGCACCTCAGCCCTGGAAGGCCAAGTTGTCCAGGCCTTTTCTTATCCCGTCCACTACAGAGAGTCCCACTGAGTGATACTTAACCCTACCTGACCACATGTCTTGTCAAAACACTGCCCCCCTTCTCCACTAGAGCTTTCTCCTGCCGTCTTCCTTCCAAATGGCGTTCTTTCTCCAAACCCTAGTGAGTATTTCTCTTCATCTTGGTAGACACCAAAAGAGACTGCTTCAAAGCAGCCTTGTTTCCATCACTTTGCAGAAGGCCATGCTGTCTCTTTTTGAAGTAAAGTGTCTGACTGGTGGGCACGGAGCACTCTCTCAGACTTCCTGGTCACTGTCTCCCCAGTCTCCTCACTTACACCTTGCTCCAACCTTGCTCACAATGCTTCCCAGCGGAAGCCTGCAAAAGCTGACCTCACCAAGCCAGGAAGAAAAAGACTGACCACCTAAGAATAAAGAAAAAGAGATGAGAGTGGCCTTCTTGAAAAGAACTAGACTCCTCCTTGATAAACTTATGCGCAGCTCCTCAAATAGAATATAACAGGACAATGAAAAAATAGGCTCATTGCTTTGTCCAAAAAAGTGCATAATGATACCCAGAACAGATAAACTGTAATAAATTGTGCATGTTCATTTATTATTCATTTGAATATCAATTGGTGAAAGTGTATTAGAAGGCAACTGAATAGCAACCGTCAAAGATTTAAGTGCACAGGTTTTTAATCTATGAATATAGTTATGAAGTATGCTGAAAGAGAGAGGGAAGAATGCTCTTGGAGATGTTGCAATTAAGAAATAAACAAGAAACACACAAAAGCATCCATCAGTGGATAGATTCTGCAAAACAAATACTGGAATACTACACAGCAGTCTAAAAGAAAATAAGTAGGTCCATATACATATGCATGGAAAAAAATCTCAAAGATGTATTATAAAGTACGAACAACACCGAATCCAGGATGATGAGACACTACAATCTCAGTGCAAATAAGACGGAGCAGTCATAAAATGAAAGGCTCCTGTGACAGAATCACAAGAACCACGCAGTATCGGATGCCTTTCAGGGAGGAGGACTTTGCTAGCCAGTGTGTGGGCTCTTGTTCTGAAAAAACCTTGAGACCCATGCAGCACTCTAAATGAATTTGAACAAAGTATCTGAGAAGTAAGGCTGCATTCACACTTTGCTTCCTCCTTTGTACCTCCCTAGGTCTGTCCTCGGCCTTTCTCAACTTTCCCATCTTCAGAGCATCATCCTACTCCAGCAACACTGACCTAGATGTAAACTCTCCTCCTGAAAAACTGGCACAGATCTATATCTATAAAAGTCTGAAAGGTGCTTAAAGCTTCCCTCTCCTTCTGCTCACATCAGTCGGAGTCAGCATCAAGGTGGAGCCTGCAGAGAGCATGAATAGCAAATGCAAGCCCCCCAGAAATAAGCAAAGAGCAGTAAGCAAGTCAGAGAGAGAGCCTGGGATAGGGTGGTCTCTAATCTAAGTCACCCTTACAAACGGGTTCCCCATTAGGTCACCAGAATGTACACAGCTTGCTAAATGCCCAATCCTCTTCCTTTCTCACTTGACAATAGCCTAGGCTGGAAATGGCAATCAGTGCTGAGATTGGAGTCAACAGCACACAGAAACTACACACCACAAACCAGTAGGGTCTCCTCCAGTCCTGGGCTATAGTTATCAAGGACATCACCTTTCTGACTTTAAAGCCTCCCTGCCTGGGTCTTTCCTGGTGTTGAAATGCAGGCATGCAGAGCTTAAACACTGCTTCCCACTAGCTTTCCTTAGCAAACTCTGCTGGATGCTTAAGGGATTTTATAGGGAAAATGAAAACAAACTCTCAGATCGTGGCTGAGACTGGAAACTGCTTAAGGTAACCTACAGCAAGGTGGACTAGTGTCCCAGGGATATAAAAGTTTCAGGGTCTCAGGGCCACAGCATAAGCCAGAGTGTGAGGCAGGGAGAATTCACCCTTGGGTCCCCTGGGCCCTGGTTTAGGGACACCCAGAGATTCAAGCTCTTCACTTCTCACCATCCCTGTCCCACCTAACACCTGGGAGCAGAGACCACACACGGAATAGGGAAGGACATTTTTTTCCCTAAAGTCTAAAGACCTTAAACAGCCAGACCCCGGTCCTGGGGGCTTGCGAGAGTGAGCATTTGTGGTCAGAAATTCAGTGAGTCGCTGAGATGAAGCTGTGCCTAGACACTCCGAGCAGGTAACCAGCAGGGAGCTTGCCTCCAGGGACAGCTTGGCCGCTAGGAACTGACATTAAGTTGTCCAGAATTTCGTGTGAGATCCCGGAGAACTCTCGCCAACGCCCAGGGTGAGGGCAGCCTAGCATTCAGGCCCTTCCTGGCGTGCGGTGGAGCCCAGGACGCAGCGGGCAGTTCAACTTGCTTTGGCTTTCTGGGATGTTAGCAAAACAGCGTGAAAGATTGATGCGGGCCCCCTGGGTGGAGGAGCCCCGATTAGAGGCGTGACACCAGCATCTGTGCTGGGAAGACCAGGCGTCCCCGAGGCACCCATAGCCCCGGGCAGCGCACGATCCAGGCGGAGAGGGAGGTGGGAGGCAGGTGGCACCCGGGCGGAGGGATGGAGCTGGGTGCAGGGAGGGGGCTAAAGGCGCCCCTAAGCACCACCATGCGGCTGCCACCTCGCGGGGCGAAGACCCTAACACCCATCAGTCCTGCTGCGGTCCCAGCCGCTTTTGGCTGGCTTGGTCTGGACAAACAGTCCGGAAAGGGAAAGCGGCGTTTACTCACCCTCAAGCTGTGGCGGGCAGTGGAAATAAAACATCGCCGACGGTCGGATGGGCCCTGACGGCTGGACCAGGGCTGGTGGTGGCCTGGCAGATATGTGCCTGTGCGTGGCTCCGGCCTGGCTGCAAAGCAAACAGCAGTAGAGCCTGAGTCTCCTGCCCGCGCACCCCGAGGATCACGGGGAGTGCCCCTCCTACAAAGCCCTTCCACGAGCCCTTGGCCCCCTGGGGCCACCGCGCGGGAGTGGGGGGGGGGAAGTGGTTGCACCTCCAGTCCCAAGCCGTGACCCTACGGCCAGCCTTTCACGTAGGTCCGGCTGCTGGACAACCGCGCCCGCACCAAGCTGGGCACAGTCTGGCTCCTGGTTCTCAGGGGTCCCGGCCGCAAGCCCTGCACTTGGCCACCGCAGCGAGGTCAGGCGATCGCGCAAGGCCATCTGCACACGCAGCAGCTCGGGCCAAGAAGCTGGTGGAGCCCCAAGGCCCAGAGCAGGGAGCCGGGGGAGCGGATCGGGAACCCTGCCTACCTCCGCGGGAGGCGGGCGAGAAGGCCCGAGTGTGATCGCCTCTGGTCCGCACGCGGGGCTCGGCTGGCGGCGGGCGGGGCTTGGCGCTGCTGGCGCCCGCAGGACCAGAGAAGTGACTGGGGAAGTGGCCAGATGTCTTGCTGTCTGTCTACAGCGCGCGCCGCCGCTCAGCACTCGCCTTTATAATCTCACGCATAATTGGCCTTAATCTGATTATTTCCAGCGCTGTCTACAGCGAGTAACTTGGATAGGTCTATTGGGCCTTACAAATGGCCCACGTGGTGTAAAAAAAAAAAAAAATCCGTCACTTCTCAGCAAACATCAGGAATCTTTTTTCCTCTTTTCTTTTAAAAGAAGCTAGAAACAACAGCTACTAATATCATCCCTCCCCAAAGAGATTATGTTCTAAACACTCGCCCCAACCCCACCCCTCTGGGTCCCTTCAGACTCAAACCTTCTTTCTCTGAGTGATATTGGATTTGGGCTCGCCCTTGTCAGAGGCCTGGCGACTCCTGAACTGCAAAATTACCAAAGCGCTGCTAATTGTCGCCGCCGGATGGGTTTTGGGGGTACTCTTTGCACACGGCTTTCCTTTCCAAGCGATCGTACAAAAGGAAAGTTTGATTTTGTTCTCAGCAAGGGGTCCCTGAATTTATGTTCGCTTCTCCCTGCAAATGATATGCGGTGGGACCCTTCGCAATTACTTTTAAAATGCATCCGAGGCAGACACTCAGCGGAGAGAGACCGCCCTTCTCTCTGCCTGGGTGAAAATTAAACTCTAAAGTACCGGGTTGAAATTTTCAAGTCAGGGGCGCGGGATTGGATCAAATCACATAAACTGCAAAAAAAGCAAGTCTAATGGCGCATAATTGGTTCTGTAATAGCATTACACCAGGATAATAGCCCGTTACGGCCCCCTGCACTATTAAGTGCTTCCCTGGCGGAAAGCCTTTATGATATTAAAGGGGGAATATAATGATATTTTGGTTATTAAATGCGTGTAATTAATTTATGCACCACTGAAAATAAAGTTGGTATTATGACCCACTCAAGATGCATCAGAAAATGCGAGTCAGACAACTGTTGATAAGTTCTGGTGTCTGTGTTCCGTCTAGACTGCCGATTTTATTTTGGGACGATGGCTTCTTGGACAGACTGCATAAATTGAATATTTTATAAACATTCTAATGCTGCGTTTGAGAGCCTTGGCGAAGCGGTGGGTCGGGTCCCTGCCCGGTCTGGGATCCAGCCTTGATCTTAAAGACACAGAGCTTTGGAAACAAAAGGCCTGGCGGGCCCACTC
>CABHPQ010175168.1:27357-60281 GCA_902168405.1 Peromyscus aztecus | reverse complement strand
CTGTAACACAGATCTGTTTCTCACAGATCTGGAGACTGGGTGCTCTGTGTTGAGAGACAGCTGTCCTGTCTTGCACATAGCCTCATCTCCACTGTGTCTACTTCTAAGTGACTGTGTCCACTGAGCAGATGGGAGATGAGAAGCAGGTGGATCTCTGTGAGTTCAAGGCCAGCCCAGTCTAAACAGTGAGTTCCAGACACCAAGAGACAGCCAGAGCTTCAAAGTGAGATCCTGTCTCAAGGAAGGAAGGAAGGAAGGGAGGGAGGGACAGAGGGGGGAATGGAGGAAGGAAGGAATCTAGAGTAACAGCACATTAGTGCCTTAAAATTTGGGTATTTCATGCTAAATAGTATTTGACTTTGTACTTTATACAGCCAGTGTTGCTTATCCATCCTTGGATAGACAGAGAAGTTTCTGTTTTCTGACTACTGTGAAGAATTCAGTAATGAGCTTGGGAGTCCTGATATCTCCTAAGGATACTGACTTCATTCCCTTTGAATGCATACATACTCAGTAGTTGGATTGCTGAATCATATGGCAGTTCTATTTGTAATTTTTCCAAGCAGTTTCCTAAATGGCTGCTGTACATCACATCACCACTAACAAGATGCAGGTCTTCCTGTTTCTCCTGACCAACACTTATTAGCTGGGGCTGGAGGCAGGTCACTTCGACTGTGATTTGTATTTCCCAGGTGGTAATTGTTAGAGAATGTAGATCTCTGCACCTATTGGCTTTTGGGGATAGTTTCCTTTAAGAAATATCTATGTAGATACATTGTTCCCTTTTAATAGGGTCATGTAAGGTTTTGCTGAGGCTATACAGTTCTTTATATGTTCTAGACGTCAACCCCCTGTCAGATACATACATTGCAAACATTTTCTCCCAACCCCTAGGCCAGTGGGTTATTTATTTATCTCTAGGCTTGCGATCCTGCTTCATCTGGGCTCTCTGTTTTGTTTTGTATTTTTCCATGTACCATGCTTTTTTGTTTACTCTAGTTTTATAATATATTCGAGCCAGGTAGTCTGATGACTCTAGTTCTGGAGTTTACTTACACTTGACCATTTGAGAGGAGTATGGGAGGCAGGGGATGCTCATGCCACATTGTACATATGAGGTCAGAGGACAACCTCAGGTGGATGTGGGCCTTGCTGGACATAGTGTCTTTAGCTCACTGCAGCACCTCAGACTAACCAGCCCAAGAGCCACCGACGGTTATTCCATCTCACTCCCCCATCTCCCTGTTGGAGCACTGGGTTTACAGATGTGTGCTAGCACACATCTGTTCTGTGTGGATTCTGAGGACTCAAACTCAGGGGCTTATGCTTGTGGCAATCCTTGAACAGCAGCCCGTGTTCTGAAATTTGACTTTATCCATTTGATCCAGGGTGCACTCAGAAGTCCCTGTTTGGCTTCCTCCTCCTCATCTTTCTACTGCTGAGAATCAAGGACTTAGCTTTTATACTGTCGCTACCTCTAGATCTACCCATTTTTTTTTCTTTGTGTATTTAGGAGTTTTAGTGTTGGCTGCATGTATAACTGATACCTGCTCCTTCAGAACTATCCCTCTGAGAGTTTTACAGTGTCCTTCTTTGTCTCTTGTTTTTAGTCCATTTTGTGTGACATAAACATGGGTGCTCCTATTGGCTTTTGATTTCTATGTGTGTAGAATGCTTCTGTTGCTGGCTTGACTTCAAACATGTCCTTGGAGAGTCTCTTGGATGCAGGATGGGTCAGGTCTTAGATTTTTTTGTCCACTTAGCCACTCTCTGTCTTTTAGTTGGAGGATGTGGCCTATTCACACTTGAGATCATGGCTGAGAGAAGCCTTTTGTCAGCTTGTTGTGTGCGTCCTGGTTGTTTCTAGACCCTTCTTGTTCTTGTTTGCCTTGGTCACTTAGTCCTTCTCTCTTACACAGGCTTGATTCCTCTCTCAAGTGTGTATCTGCTGGTGGGTCCCCCCACCCCCCACTTTGGAGTTCATAAGTCCAAGGGATTTACATATTAAATCTTCCATTTATAATGGAGTATTTTCAGACTGTAATTGCAGTCTAGATTTATGCACCCCCTTTTTGTTTCTCTCCTATTAATTTACATGTTTATTTTATTTTAGTGTTTCCAAACTCACTATAAGCTTCTTAATTTAAGTTGGTGTTTCCTCTTACAGAGATAATGAGGCTCACTAAGGCCCAGTTATCTTGGGCTTGTATTCTGTAAGGGGGAGTCATCATGAATTCTGTATCAGTCACAAGTGGTAATCAATAAAACATAGAGATGAGTCAACTGAATGTTCCTGGAGATTTGGGGTGGGCAGGGTGTGGAACAGAGCAGAATTCCCTAGCTGCTCAATGATGTAACTGACTCACTCACTCATTCAGCTTCCATTCATTAAATCATCACTTCAAGAAGAAATTTTCACAGCAGAATGACTAGACACTATCCAAATAATTTCTTTCCTTATGGCAATTATTTCCTGCTCCTTTAGATTTTATGAAAATACTCACTGGGATTCAAATTTAGATCTCAATTGCAGTTGGTCATTATAGTTTTTTTTTAAATGTCTCTTTGTAGCCCATGCTGGCCTTGAACTTGAGACCCTCCTGTCTGTCTCCCAGGTGTTGAGATTACAGTCATGTGACACTAAACACAGCTATGACGTCCTATTGATTTTATGTAAGTACTTCTTTAGTAAAATAGAGGGATTTTTCTCCCACTGGAGTGATTCAAAAGCCACTGAAACATCACGTGACCTGATGTTTCCAATTGACTCAGAATCTAGAGAGGAAGGGAACACAACCTTCTTTCCCCATTCTCAAAAACTACCACCAACTAATTACTGTCAGATGATTTGCTCAAAACAACTACTGTAAAAGACGCTGTGGATAAAGTATAGATTATGGAATATTTTAAATATTAGATCACTTTTTATACCTTCCACACTGAAATAATAATTTCACAATTAAGTATTTGGAGACTGGCCCTAAGGCCTCTGTACACCCCCACACACCACATCCCCCTTCTCTCCCTCATCATCCATTTACTCATTTATGAACTCATCAGGTAGGCTGGGAGTTCTTCCCCGGAGGGAGGGATGAGTGATGACAGTACAATGAAGTCACCTCCATCTGGCTCCCATCTCCACCCTCTGATACTTACCTATCACTTCTTGTTTACTGTGTATTTTAAATATAATCCATAATTCCCCCCTTCCCTTTCCTCCCTCTAACGTCTATCCTGACCATCCCACTCGTTCTCAAATGCATAGCCTCTTTTCCTTGTTATTATTGAATATATGTGAGAATGCGTAAGTATATAAATACAACCTGCTAAGACCACTTAGTGTTGCTTGGTATGTATATGATTTCAGGGCTGACCATTTGGAGTTGGATAACCATTTAGATGTTCAATCCTGGGAACAACTAATTCTCCCTCTCAGCAGTCATTAGTTTTCTGTAGATCTTTGTGTATGGGTGGGGCCCCTTGAGATTTTCCCCTTCCGTGATAGCATGTCTATTGGTGTTTTCCTTGCTCAGATCTTGTTTGGGTCACCATATTATTGAGCTTCCCCATCATTCTAGAAGGAACAGTCTCACAGACTTCCAGGTCCTCTGGCTCTTACCATCTTCCCACCACATCTTCTGTGATGTTCCCTGAGCCTTAGGTGCAGGAGTTGTGGTATAGATGTACTCACTGGGTCTGGGTACACCATGATCAGTTGTTTTTTGTATTCTGACTAGTTGTAATTTCTGTAATGATCTCTGTCAACTTCAAAGAGAAGCTTCTTTGGTGAGAGGTGGGAGCCACACTTGTCTGTGAGTAACTATTTGGAATGCAGGTCAGAATTATATAAAATGGCAAGCATCTTTTTACTACTCTTACATAAAAAGTAGACCTTCTTATATAAAATATTGCTATATTCAACAATGAATTACCCCCAATGAGTCAAATTTGCCAATGCATAATGAATAATTGAATATCCTTTTTTAAGTGGGAAAAGATGATTCATTGTTCATTTTACCATTCATGAGAGGAAAAAAACTGGTCTTAGCACCCAGGATGAGTGACTCACTCTAACTCTAGGAAGATGAGGTTTTTGTGCTAGTGTGAATCAGGCAGTTAGGGGTAGAGATTGGACTATCCTGCCCATAAGAGCTGGTGGGGGATCCTAGGATGCCCTTCTCCACCTCAGGTATTATCTTCAGTTGCCTAAAGATACTGCTGGGCATACTGAAGTTCTGCAAACTTCTGCCTTGCCCTCCTCTTGTGGTACATTGAATAGCCATGGGGTCCAAAACATTATTTCTCATATTCAAATGAAATATTAATACATGCTAAATTTGGTCACTTTATCAAGTACATTTAACTTTCTTCAGTAAATGTAGTCTATTATTAATTTATTTAAGTGTGGTGCTAACATTTTTCACTATGTTCTCTAAGTAATTTAACTCCATTCTTCAGATTCCTCACCTGTAAAAGCAGGGTGATGATAGAACCCCCAAGTGTGGTTGGTGAGAAGATTAAATGGATTAATGTATAAAGCTCTTCAACAATGCCTAGTATGGACCAAATACCATACAACTGGATTCTTACTCATGGGGTTATTTACACAGTTGCTTAGATTATGTAAAGCAGTTGTGTTTTCAACTCTTTTTACTTTTTACTGTGAAAACGCCACAGATGCACACTTCCCAGCACTCAGGTTCAAAGAGGCATTTCTAATAGAGCTGTATAGATCTTCCCCAGAAATGACCCCTCATTCTTGAGCAGCTTCCATTTATGTCATTACTGGGAACTGGGGAAGATTCCATTTTCCAATCAGATACCCTTGATCTCAACTTCTATTTATCTTATTGATTACTACATCCCCTGAAATTGACTACATGATTTACACAATATATTTACTCAAAGCATAACAAGAATGAAGTCTAAAAAGGACTTGGAAGTCCTTAATATTAGATGTGACTTCAGCAGTAGTTGGTAATGGTCTATTGAGTGCTTGGCTTGAGTATTTTAACTGAATGAACTGACAATTTTGCTCAAACATTGTCATGACTGAGTTCAGTTGAAAGTAACAGGATCTAGCTCTTTAAAATGTTTAGTGTCTCCACATTCAGTATGTTATCTGTTGGCATTTTATAAGTGGCTTTGATTACATTGAGGCATATTCCTACTTAATTTGTTCAGCATTTTTATCATGAAAGGATGTTGGAATTTTATCCAATGCCTCTTTTTAAAACCAATATTTTTATTTGAGTATATTGAACCTTCCTTGCATTCCAAAGGTCTTTAAAAAATATTCATTTATTTTACGTATATGTGTTTCTTCTGCATGCATATATGTGAACCACATGTGTGCCTGGTGCCCATGGAGGCCAGAAGACATTGGATCCCCTGGAACTGGAGATAGATGATTGTGAGCCACCATGTGGGGTGCTGGGTACCAAACCCCAGTCTCCTTCAAGAACAGGAAGTGGTCTTAACCACTGAGCCATCTCTCTAGCCCCAACATCCCTAAGATCTTTTTAATGTGCTGTTGAATTTGTTTTGCTAGGACTCTGTTGATTTTTGCATCAATGTTTATCAAATATATTGACCCATAGTTATTTTTGTTGTTATTGTTGCTATTTCTTCCTCTGATTTTGGTATTGGGGTAACATTGACCCTACAGAATGTGTTTGGAAGCATTCCTTTGTCTTCTGCTTGGAAGAATAATTTAAAGAGGATTGATATTGGCTCTTCATTGGAAGGTTAGTAGAATTTAGCAGTGCATCTGGTCCTGGATTTTCTTTGGAAAGTCTTTTTTTTTTCTATTACCTTTTCAATATTGTTATTATTGGCCTGTTTAGGTTCTCTGTTTGTCCAGCACTTAGTCTAGAAACACTTTTCAGCTTCTACCAGACACTACAAATGCTGTATACAGTTTTTCACCATTACTAATAAGCCCTACATCCCCTGGTCTCAGCTGTAGTGTGTTCCTTCCCTTATCTGATTTTATTTGAACCCCCCCCTCCTGTTCTTAGCCTGGCTAAGGGTTTCCTATTCTGTGTGTATGCACAAAGAACCAGCTTTTCCTCCATTTGTTCTCAAACTCCAGGGTGTCCATCTACACCCACCTCACCAAGGGTTTTTGTCACTGTTGAAATTCACAATGGAAAGAAAGATGGAAAAATGCAGTGGCACTGATATTCACATAAAGTTCCATTTTCCCTTAAAACTGGGAGGTGGAAGCAGACAAAGACAAGGACGTGTTAGGAATGAGAATGGTTTGGTCTCTGTATTCCCCTAGAGAGAAGGACAGCCATCCAATGCCACCCAGGATCAAACAGGTGTTTTCTGTCTCTTCCTGGTTTACCTCTAGACTTCAGTGACACAAAAACCCCAGCCCCAGCCCAGTCCCCAGCCTCTGCTCCCACTCTGTTCACTAGCTCTTCTCTTTGCTGGTGTATCCTGGCGGACACTCAATAAGCAACTCTTTCTCTAACAATTAGCAGCTGCTGAGAAGAGATGACGCTCCTCATTGGCCTCCAGGGACCATGGAGCCATCTAAGGGAAGTAAACCTGTAGGTGGTTACCATGGAGCTCCAGCCTGGAGGTAGAGGAGACAAATACATTTCTGAAACACTTTAATTACCATAATATCTCATTAACATAGGACCCAGAGTAATACACACTATTTTTCCTAGTTTTCTGTGAGAACAAGAGATTAATTTGATTGCTCTTGAAGTTGCATGAAAGGCAATTTCAGAAGAAAAAGATAATCGTCACACCAAACCCCACCAATTTGCCACAGAACTGAAATGCAAGAATGTCCTTTAAGAGACCGCCACAGCCAAGTGAGGTAGCCAGGAGGCAGAGGCAGGAGGATCTCTGTGAGTTCAAGGCTGACCTGGGCTACATAAGTTCAAGGCTAGCCAGGACTACATAGAGAGAACCTGTCTCAAAAAAAAAAAGTTTGTGTTGTGAGTACCACAGGGCCGCAGCTAGTGTGCAGACTCTTTCAGTCCTGTGATTTGAGATTATTCTGTCAACAGACCTGATATATCTTCACCTTTTGTAAGATAAAACATAAGTATATTTTTAACACTTTGACATTATTTTGAAATTGAAATTTCATTTTTAACCATTATTATAAAACACTACATAGAACACAGAGCCACAGAGAAATAAAGGTCAGGACCCTATGGTCCACAAAGAGAATTCTTCCTGCTCAGAAGTTCCTCTGTGTGCCCCATCCCAGCCCTAGACACCATGTTCTCACCAAAGACAGCCAGTGCCCTTCCATGTGACTCCTGCACAAGATCCCTGGAACTATGGTTTCTTCTTACCTCTCTTTCCAACTAGATGTCTAAGCCCTTACCTTTGACATGTTTCTCCTCTGTCTTTTACTTTCAAAAGACATGGATTGGTGGACTGAAGAGTCTCCAGTATCCTGGACTTCATTATCATAGATAGATGTAATGTGTAAGTCCTGTTTAAATACTGATTTGGGAAGGAGGGCAGACTTGCCTTTGATCCTTTTGTCTTTGACATTGGCCGGTCTTCCTCAGAGCATGTTGCTTCAGACAGTGTAATACTCCCACCGCCACACTTCTCCCCAGTGCCAGCACAGGGTGGTACAGTGTGGTAAGGTCCTACAGGCCTTTTAGTTACTCAGAGATAGGCCAGTGAAGCCTAAGGAGCAGTCTGAACTCAGGCCTAAATAAACCAAAACCAGCTTTGTTCTCTGTAGCTGGAATGTTTCTCTCCAGGTCCCACCAATCCCCCACAGTCCCACAGCCCACTTATAAAATAATCACTCAGAAGCTTATATTACTTATAAACTGTATGGCCATGGCAGGCTTCTTGCTATCTAGTTCTTGTATCTTAAATTAACCCATTTCTATAAATATATACCTTGCCATGTGGCTCGTGGATTACCGGTATCTTACATCATGCTTCCTCTGTGTCTGGCTGGCGACTCCTGACTCAGCCTTCCACTTCCCAGAATTCTCCTCTCTCCTTGTCCTGCCTATACTTCCTGCCTGGCTACTGGCAAATCAGCACTTTATTTATCAATCAATCATCCACGGCACTTCCCCTTTTCGTTTTTTGAAAAAGGAAGGATTTTAACTTTAACATAGTAAAATTACATATAACAAAACAATTATCAAGCAAGAATTATAGTTACAATATCTAGTCTATTTATAATATCTAGTCTATTTTAATTTGGCAAAATTAAAGAAGATATCCTATCTATCCTATATTTGTGAGTCTAAGGTTTCATATCTAACTTATCTTTTATCATAACTAAGGAAATTATAACTATCTAGTCTTCAACTACATCAAAGACCTCAGAAGGATATAATATTACCTGATCTCCACATAGTGATACATAAATTCTTCTCTGAACACTGACAGGTTGGCAGGGGACCCCATGTGTTTGCTCCTATGCAAGGGTTTGAATTCACTGCCCAGGACATAAGACACCTGCTTGGTGGTGGAGCCGGGGAATAAGCAATCAGTAGGAAGCTTATAGTGACTCAGAGAGGACCCCCAAATCACCAACAGATCACCATCATCCAGGCAGAGATTCAGTCTTGTTCTGCCTTAGAGACTGACATTTGAGAGGTTGGTGGGTGGAGGGCAGTGCCACTGTGCAGGAGGATCATTGGGTTTTGGAGTTTAGCCTGTGAGCCAGGTCCCCTGTGAAGCTAGCCCAACCCTGAGGCTGTCCACACAGTCACAATACTGTTCCTCCTCTCCCAAAGCTTCCACTGTTCTGTCTTTCCCATTCTTCATTGCACTGATCTTGCTGGGTATTGACTGCCTGTCTACAGCTCTGCTCCTACAGACTCTTACAAAGAGCCTGCAGATCCCTACAACACTTTTGTGCCTTGTTTGGGAGTTGCTCTGCCAAGGAGCTGCACTGAACCTCCCAACCTTGGCTACATATGCAAGCCACCTTCAGAATCTTTAAAGTATGCAGGCATGTACCTAATAATTCAATTACTGGTTTAGATGAGCCCACATTTACATCTGAAAATTCCTTGGGTACCTCTAATACACAGTGAGGGTCAGGAATTACTGACCTAAACAATTTTTAGTACCCAAAATAGAGGTACTAAATATTTGATGCACACCTACTGAATAAATGAATGACTGAGTCCTGGATTCCATCAACTGAGATGATGTTCGACCAAGCAGGAGCTGGAAGGGGACAAAAAAAAAAAAAAAAACCAGCACATTGGACCTCAATTCCCAGACGTTTTTTTAAAAAATCCTTTAACAATTAGACACCCAACTTGAGTTATTTTCAAGGTAGTTCATTACGAAGTTCATAGTAAATCCTGCACTATCGGTGGCAACACTGGCAGGTTAATCCCAGGTGGTGTAAGCAGACGGGGATGAATCGGAAGAAAGATGGCAGGTCCCAATCGAGGCCTGGGCCAGAAGACACACAGAGACACGGGGCCATAGAAATTACTTAGTCAGAATTTAGACATCTTCAGAATATTGTCTCTTATCACTACTGTTCCAGGCATGCTTGTAGTTTTTGAAGAGATGTGTGTAGCCTTTTCTTTAGAAAGAGAGAAAATAATTTTAGTGTTCTCTGCTTGGGGAGTCCTCAGTGCTGTTTGAACTCAGAAATTTGCTCGTCATGGTAGTTGTGAAAAATATAGTCTTTAGAAGTTGTCTCTGCGCTTTTTTTTTCTGCATTTCCCTGATGGCTTCAGACAGTTCCTGTGTGTGTGGGGTGTGTGTGTGTGTGTGTGTGTGTGTGTGTGTGTGTGTGTGTGTGTGTGTGTGTGCTGCTTCCATCCTTTTAAAAAAATATCCATTTTTCTCCAGTTACCAGATGGCATTAAAGATTTTTGGAAGAAAATATGCATTCCCAGTAGAAAAATTACTAAACTTTTCAGTTTCATCAAATCCAAAGGTTGCCTTAATTTAAAAAAAAAATATCTTCCACATATTTCTCTCAAAACAACATAATACAGATACTTATTTCTGTATGAAGTGGTGCTTTAAAACAAATTAACCAGATTATTCTACCCAGAAAACACAAGGACAAAGGGACATTAATGTTAATAACCCTTAATATGTCTGAGACAGTGACCACAGCCAGGGTGACCTCCTGTCTTCATCTCATGGTGGGAGTGTAATTATCTCAGCTCATCAGAAAAAGTGGGGGGAGGGGAGACTTTTAAGATGCTGAAATGATTGCCTGAGCCTACACCTCACACACAGTGGAAACAGGATCGAAAGCAAAATCCATGAAATGGTAAAATCAGCGTCTTCTAGCAGAGCTATTTCTATGTGATTTTATTCTACTTCTCTGTGGGTAGATAGGCAGTGAGCTCAAGTAGGAATTTCTTTTGTTTGAGTGTTTTCATTCTCCATGACACTCACTAAATTGTAGGTTTCATATTGTGATACGGAAAATTGTGTTTACCCCCCTCCAGTCTATGCTTTTATATATTCCAAATTCCATGCTCTTGTTTAGTACCACACAACGATCAATCAATAAAGTGGATGACTAAGAGAACAACAATGGGAAGGAAAGGGGGTTTCCTGGTGTGCACACTTGAGTCTCCACTTCAGCAGCCGTGTGGTCATCTCTCCTATTCCTCTTTTGCCAAATCTGCCTCATTCTGTTCTTTGCATTTCTTTTATCTCATGTACTGTCCTTGCCAATCTCAGTTGGATTAGCCCAGCTCCTGATAAAGGTCAGAGCCCACAGAGAGGAGTTGATCTATGGATCGCCACTTCCCGCAGAGCGGCTATGGCCAAGAGGGGCCACAGCATCTCTGTTTCACTCTTCCTACAGCAGCTTCTTGTTTCCTGGCTTTTTGTTTTTCTTCAATGAAGTCCTGAGTGTGAAAAGAACTCTGCCGCACCCCTGGAACCTGGTCCTCTTTGGGTTTGTTGGCATCATTATCCACAGAAAGGCTAGTTTCTTTCTGATTCTTGTAAATGGCTTTTGACTGCTAGGACTTGAGCACTCAGCCAGATGAGCATTTTGGGTTGATGACGGGAGGGAAAGTCAGTCCTGTCTTCAGCCTTCATTGGGTGCCTATTATCAGATCACTGGAGACACGGCTCCATCCACCCATCGCTGCATGCTACCAATTTTCCTGTAACGCTGCTCAATTACTTGCTCGGATGCTGCAGTCAGCAATTTGAACACACTAGGTATGGTTGCCAGGGTGGGTGGTATCCTGATCGAAGTGACGGAGCCACATGAGGCCAGCCTGTCTTCTCACAGATGGGGACAGCACAGGGTTCTCTATCAGTGAGCTAAGGCATCATCATCTCTGCTATCTTGCGCTTCTCACCTGCTTGGCTGTTCACACCGCCATGCTGTTTGACTTTGTTTCCACATTGCTTGTGACTCATGTATAGATTCTCTTCATTCTTCTTAATGTGGAGTCATAGTATTCAATAAGAACTATGTCATGTTCACTGTTTTATTCTTTATTGCACATGTTGTTGAATTTTTTAACCCTTATTAAAATGCTAGTCACATGTCTTTGTGCATTTGTGCAAATATTTATTTTTTTCTTTTTTAAATTTTTTTTATTTTATAATTTAATTTTACATATCAGTCACGGATTCCCCTGTCCCCCCCCCCTCACTGCACCCCTCATTCCCATCTCCTCCAGGGCAAAGACTCCCCTGGGGATTCAGCTCAACCTGGTAGATTCAGTCCAAGCAGGTCCAGTCCCCTCCTCCCAGGCTGAGGGAAGTGTCCCTGCATAGGCCCCAGGATAGATTCATAAGAAAGAAATTCCTAGGCCAACAGAGACAATAGTTTATTTTCTAATACAGTATTTAAATTCTTTGAGAATTTAATTCCTCTATATAATGTTTTTTTAATCATATTCATTCCTCATCTCCCCCCACAGACTCCTTCCTGAGCCACCCTGTACCCCTCCCAACTTCATGTCCTCCTGTTTTGTTTTGTTTTGTTTTTTTCATTTTTAATAACCCACCTAGACAGATTTGTGACACCCATGTACCCATAAGTTGGGACCATCCAAGGAGCATGATCAACCTACCAGGCACCACATACTTAAAGAAAACTTACACTTCCTCCCTCAGAAGTCATCATCTGTTACTATCCCCTCAGCTAGGTGTAGGAGCTCATGAGTCCCTCCCCCACTGCATGCTAAGATGTTTACTAGCTTGATGTTATGCAGGCAACCACGGTTGCTATGAGTGGATGAGGGCAGTGGTCCTGGCATGTCCAGAAGATGCTGTTTCCATCTGATCATCACCAACTTCTGGCTCTTACAGTTTCTCTGCCAAGAGACCTCTTCCAAGGTGGTCCCTAAGCCTTAGGGTATAGGGTGATTAGCTGTTTAATTTGTAGCTGAGCATTCCAAAGACACTTATTCTCTGTACATTAGCCACTTGTGATTTTCTACATTAGCTACCATCCAATTGCACAGACAGACTTCTCTCAGGAGGTCTGAGATCTATACAAGCATGTGGGTATAGGGATATGAATTTAGAGGGCAACTTGAAAAAAAAAGTAGTAAGTAGTAGGTTCATGAGTTGTTGGCCATGTTTTCAATACTAAGCATATATTTCCTGCAGTGGAGATGGCCTAACATCAACTTTTTAAAAAGCAGTTGGTTTCTCCCATAACATTCTTGCCATTATTGCACCCATGAGCTATTTTTGTCATATCAGTTATTATCATAGCTCATAGGGTTCATAGCTACATAAGATGAAACTGCCATGGTAAGAATGTCTAGTGTTTACAAGATATTTTCTAGATATTACATAATCTTGTAAGTTCTTTACAAGTAATAATTTGTCTAAGTTCTACAACTAAAGGATGCAGGTCTTATTATTCTTATTTTATACCTAAGGAAATTGAAGCACAAAGAGGTTGAGTGGCTTGCCCCAAGTCCCCCAGCTAGAACATCCTGGGGCCTGGATGCAAACCCCAGACATTTAGTAGAGAGACTGAGCTGCTGACTAGCTGTGGTATCTCTGTCCTTGTAAGCAAATAGGTCTTATCAATGTCTTGGACTAAGTAATTTTTTCCTTTTACAAAACTTCACACAGTATTAAAACCTCAGGCCAATGTTTCCATCAATGCTTTTTAATAGACAGCCTCTATAACTTAAAAACTCTCCGTTACATGGTATCTCATTTTCTCCTAGACACCATACCTAGTAGAACTCCACAAATACCTGTGATCTCAACCCCTGTCTCCCTAGACATTTATAATTAAAGGACTGCCAGGAGCATTTATGAGCTGCTACAGAGTAAATCTTAAATTATGAGAACATTTATCCAAATGATTGCTTTTTACAAACTTGAATGCACGATTTTCTGCATATGTGGAAACCTGCCCCTACAGCTAAGACATTTCAGGAGAGAATCCCTCTGGATATAGTGGACATGCAGAGGCCAGTACTCATTTAATTAATAATGGGAAATTTCCAATGAAGTGTATTATTTAACTACTGAGTGAGTTACAAAATAATTAACATTAAAACCAAGAGAGCAAACCTTTGAAAGATGGTTAGCATTAAAGAATTTATCCCTCCTTAACAACCATGCTCCTGTTCAACCCACCCATCATCCCTGTGGTTCTAGCCTTCTGTTAAGCCTCTTTGTGCCAGGTGCAGAAACAGGCACACTGGATATGAGTGAAGCTTATGAGCTGAAGTTGAGCAAGGGAAACGGAACCACTAATATTCTCTGGATAGTGACAATACAATGCATCCTTATATTTAGAAGTCATCATTGGAGCTGAAGAGATGGCTCAGTGGTTAAGAACTTATACTGTTCTTGCAGAAGACCCAAGTTTGATTACCAGCACTCATGTTTGTAGCATGAATCTTAGAAGGTCTTACTAATAAAATCAAACCCGAGCCAGGTATTGGGGTAAATGCTGGAAGGTCAGAGAAATAGAACAAGCCACAGCTATCTCACCTCGCTGGATCCTCAGCTGGTCTTGCTTCCTCAGACTGGAAGCCTCTGAGTCCTAATCCAGAATGACTCTCAGCTGAACTGCTGCTAGAAGCCTAAATGCTTAACCAGGCCCAAATGCTTCTCCAGGGCAAATGCCTCTCCTGGGCAAATGCCTCTCCAGGGCAAATGCCTCTCTTGGGCAAATGCCTCTCCTGGGCAAATGCCTCTCCTGGGCAAATGCCTCTCGTTTCTGGTCCTCACGCCTTATATACCTTTCTCCTTTCTACCACCACTCCCTGGGATTAAAGGTGTGGGTCACCACGCCTGGCCGTTTCCAATGTGGCCTTGAACTCACAGAGATCCAGAGGGATTTCTATCTCTGGAATGCTAGCTAGGATTAAAGGCGTGTGCTACCACTGCCTAACCTCTGTTTAATATTGTGGCTGTTCTGTCTCTGACCCCAGATAAGTTTATTAAGGTACACAATATTTTGGGGAACACAATACCAGCACCCATGTTGGTAACTAAAACTGCTGTATGTCCAGCTACAGGGGATCCAGTGCCTTTGGTCTCTGCTGGCACCCATACTCACATGCACACAGTGTCACACAGACACCAACACATATAATAAAATAATTAAAGTTCTATGGTCACTGCCATGCTTTGGACCACAGGGAATTGCCAGTCTTAGTTCTTTTGGTTGACAGAGTCATTTTTTTTTTTGACAGAATCATTTTTCTGGCACAATACTAAAACATTCCTGAGCTTTTGAAATTTTGAAATTTCATCTATACATAAATACATGAGAAGCAACTGACTAAATTTAAAAGTCTAGGATCGTGGACTCTTTCATAACATCAAGCCTTGCTCCATTTCCTCCTAGATTTCTCTTTTGAAAGAAAAAAAATAACAGCCAATTGGACTCTCTCTTTCTTTTTAGAGACTTATAAAATTCTGTGGGACATTTTACCCTGTATCTATGAAATTTAAACGTTTCAATTAGCCAGATATTGGTGTAGTTTGCACTTCATTAATTTTTCTGAAACAAATTAATTTTTTTATTCTTAGAATTCAGGGCTTCCACCTAGAGAAAATTGTTTTTATTATGCTTTGGTTCTGGCTCTGTATTTCATTCTGGCTTTGGGAATACCATTTCCAAAGGGAAGCATTCTTCTCTACATCTTTCCCCTGTGATTCTTGTAGTCAGTTTCTCAAAAGCCCCTTATTATATTTCATGCGTTTGCTCATCCTCAGGTGAGAAGACTCAATGTGTAACTAACCCAGTTATCCTTCGCCACCTCTCAGTTGTCTTTTGGTCTGAACCAGTGTTTTGAGGCCAGAGTTACAAAGCTCTGAGCCTCAGTGCGCTCACCTGGACTGGTCAGTTCCCCCTGCAATTGTATTGACTAACTGCCCAGAAGGAAAGAAATCCTAAGGGGCTCCTTCAAAGTGAGTCTGCCTTACCCACCATGCCTGGTGGGAAGGAGAAAACAGGGCCATTGGAGTAATGCTTAAGCCTCTCACCCTCCACGCTCATGTATGCTAGCAAGCATGGGAGGATGAAGTAGATCGTGGCTGGCTAGCTGCATACAAAGAGTTCTCAGGCACTAAGCAAGGTTGAATGGTTAGGTTTCTGATTTTTTTTCCAAACTTCCAACAAATAACAGTGATTGTTGAAATTCCCTGGCTCCTACCTCCCAAATCTTGTTTTATTGTTTCAGGGTTGGGGCAGGGTGGATTTTGTTTTGGAAGTCTGTCCTTTTGTTTAGTTTTTAGAAAGCCTTTTGGGGGATCGAGCTATTTGTCCATGGTAAGAATCTTGAACTAAAAAAAAGATATATCACTGACTCCCCCAGACACAGGAACTTTATCAATATCTAGTCTCAGCTTTATGTCTAAAACAAACTGGACCACCTGGTTTCCTGCACTTCCACACATGATTGTAGTGGGTTTTTTTTTTAATCATAAAATATTTAAAGCTAGGATAACTAAGCTTTTCAGAGTCATTTTTATCTTTTATCTTTACGTGTGTGTATGTGTGTATGCATGCATGTGTGTATACCCACAGAAGCCAGTATAGAATAGATAGGTAGGTAGGTAGGTAGGTAGATAGATAGACAGCCCTCCCCCATGGCACACATAATGACAGCTACAAAATAGTGTGTATACATTAAGTCCTATGTTCCGTCACCAAAGAACATGTTCAGACATCCACAAAAATCTTCTGTAAGAGTTGGGAATATACTGATGCTGTTAACGCTACAATCCCCAGGAACAGCCAAGTTAAGATGGACTGGAGAGAATTTAACAGGCGCTTATAGGAACTGTATACAAAGACATAGGCGGGATGTAATACAACCAGAAGGGACAGTATGCTAGCCTCCCTTTGGCAAAAGCTACAGAGGAAGGGAAGAGGTTGAGAGCTAGAGAAGAGAGCAGCCCCTAAAATGGGCTGCTTGTAGAATTTTTTTGTTGCAGGATCTAGCCATCCAAGGGGACCTCACAGGACAGAAATAAAGAAAACACCTGGCATGACCTGCCCCATCTTTTTCTTCTTGCCAGGATTCCCCAATGGCCAAACCCATCTAAACACTGGCGTGTAGGGTCTACAAATGATGGTACATACAGATATAAGCCTCTTGGAGTAAAGAGGAAAGGATAGATGATGAATTGAGAGCCCAGTGGAGAATAATTAATATGTCTGCTTTTAACATTATCATGTAGTGCAGCTGTGAAAGTAAAGCCAATGCATCTGGCCAAAGCAATCGATAAGAAAGTTAAATTATTCTTTATTAACAATAGGTTATTATGCCATAGGTATGTTTGTATATTGTCAAGTCCCAAAAGATTAATTGGAAATATTCCATTAAAAAAAATCCCATTGCTAAAATTTTCTGGTCCTCCTAGTGCAATTTATAATAGAAAATGTGTCTGCCTTTAAATGTAGTAAGATAAAATACCAACAAATAAATTTCCAATAAGTAAAATAGAGATGGACAAAATGTAAAATACAGAGCTAGAGAGATGGCTCTGCGGTTATAAGGGCACTAACTGCTCTTCTAGAGGACCCAGGTTCAATTCTCAGCACATACACGACAGTTTGCAACCATCTGTAACTCCAGTTTTAGGGGATCTGATGCCCTCTTCTGGATTCTGTGGGAATTGAGCCCATGTGGTGCATGTACATACACAGAGGCAAAGCAATACTACACATAAAATTATTTTTAAATGTAATCAGTATGCAAAAGACTTGAGTCTTTGAAAGAGAAGTATCTATAGTTATGTGTGTATGGGAGGATCAAGCCTACACAGGAAAACCCAAGCATAAAGTGAGAGAGATATCCATCCTGCATTAAGAAAACTCTAGCATAAGGTTATTAACAGTTTAGGAATGGTATAAAATATTTTTTCCAAGAACTATCCTTAAATCATGCGAGCCCAGGTGTGCACCCTATGTTCCCTTATTAATGTCCCACTCTGTGTCCTTACTGTCTTAGTTGTTATTGCTATTAGAAATCATTCCGGGTGAGAGGGCTTCTTCCTCCTCCCTTCAAAATTTACTCACATGATTCAAAACTCTCCCTCTCAGTACTGAAAATAGCCTCAAATGGTGACTCCAGGAAGGAGGTTCCGGTGGTGAACAGGCTCCTATTCATATCTTAATCCTGATTATTCACTAGCTAGAAACCCGAAGACCCTCCGAATCCTTTGGCTTCAGTATGAAGCCCTAGAAATTCACTTTATACAAATAAGACTCTGGCTCGTTGCATATATCATGAAACAGTTACAAAGTGACATTCCACACAGCTCCACTCACGAAAATTAAACTGTGAACCAACTAGTATGTGGAAGATGACAGATTACAGAAGAACAGCTTTTAAATCCCTGTGACAACAGACAAAATATTACTACAATATCCAACATTTTAGGTTTATTGGCTTGCAAGAAATCAGGTTTCCTTTTGTCCTTTTGCAAACAAAATTCAGGTTTGCTTTTCTTGGCTCCTTCACCTTTCCCTCCCTCACCTCTCCCCTCTGCCCCCCACACTAACTCACCCCCTTTCTACACTCAGGTCACATGTGACCCCCTCCTGTCACCTCAACACTTTATTCCCACCTTGTGATTTCCCACCTAGTTTCAGAGTCTATACTCACTCTCACAACCCGTTATGTTCTCAAATACAAACATTAAAAGCTAGAATCCACATAAGAGAACATATGATCTTTTGCCTTGGAGACAGGGTTGCCTCACTCAGTGGAAAACTTTTCAGTTCCATCATTTTCCTGCAAATTTCACTTTTCTTAACTGCTTAGGAAAATTCTGCTCTGTGTGTGCGCCACATTTTCATTATCCATCCTTCTGTGGACGGACCGCTAAGCTGGAGCCATGCCCCGGCTATTGTGAATAGTGTGTCAGTAAACACAGACATGCAAATATCTCTGTGGTAGGGTATGGACTCCTTTGGGTATATGCCTGGGAGAGGTATAGCTGGTCACATGGTAATTGTGGTTTTCTTTTTTTTTTTTTTTTAAAACCTTCCACGCTGATTTCTGCAGTGGTGGTACAATACTCTCCCACCAGCAGTGGACAGGGGTTCCCTTCCCCCACAGCCTCTCCAGCATCTGTTGTCATTTGTCTTTCTGATCATAGCCATTGTCACTGGGGTGATGTGGAATGTCAACGTGGCTTTTGTTTGCATTTTTAAGCATTGACCTTTTCTAGTTCCTCTTTTGAAAACTCTTCAGTTCATTAGCACTGTGCCTTCACCCCTTCATCAGCAGTTTTGTGGTTTTGATGTTTAAGTTTTTGAACTCTTTATTATATAGTCTAGATATGTCTGGGGTGTAGTTGGCCAAGATGGCTTCCCTTACTGTACAGCAACTTTTTAATTTCATATGGTCTTGTGTGTTGATTCTGGGGACTGTATCCTGAGCAACGGGAGTCTGGAAGTTCTTGCCTGTATCTACGATTTGATTGTAACTTCCTGTTTTCCTCTAGCCGGTTCAGCAATTCAGGTTTCAAATTCGGGTCTTTGATACACTTCCAGTTGATATTTATGCAAGTAAGATATGTGGGTTTAAGTTCATTCTTCCAGTTTGCCATCACTGCTTCCTGAACTAATTTTCTCCTCTCCAGTGTATGTCTTTGATGTCCTTTATAAAGATCATCTGCCCATGGCCGCGTGGGTTGATTCCTGGACTACCTTATCCCGTTAGTTTGCCTGTTTTTTTCTGTACTGGTACCATACTTCCCTTGACTCTATAACACAAAGTCTGGTTTGTAGTCAGTTATTATGGTACCTCCAGCAACAGGCTTTCTACTTAGGATTGGTCTTTCATGATTGCACGTATATTTTGAGATCTATTTTCTAGTTATGTGAAGAGTGTCACTGGGTTTTATTTTTTGACACCGGGTCTCCCTTACATAGTCCTGGCTGTCCTGGAACTCATTCTATAGACCAGGCTGACCTCAAACTCACATGGATCCACCTGTCTCTGCCTCCCAAGTGCTAGTATTAAAAGCATGAACCACCACACCCACTGTCAATGGAAAAAATGTGTCAATGATTTTTGATAACACAGCCATCTTCCCAGTATTAATTCTATCCATCAAGGAGTATGGAGCCTCTTCATTGTCTAGTGTCTCCTTTAACTTCTTGTCAGTGCCCTACATTTCTCACTGTGTAAATCTTTCTCCTTTGGTAGGGCTCATTCCTGGGAACTTTGTTGGGGGCTGTTGTGAATGAAATGGCTTTCCTAATTTCTTTCTCAGCAGGTTCGTTATTGGTATGTATGAAAGCTACTGGGTTTTGTATGTTGATTTTCGTATCTTGCAACTTTACTGAAAATGTCTATTGAATCTAAGCATTTTCTAGGTCAGCTATAGGATTTCTTAAGTATAGAATCATGCTGCATGTGAATAGGGATAATTTTACTTAAACCTCTCAGTGATTCCTTTTCAAGTGAAAGTCCTTACACGGTTAATTTGGAGTTGGCAAGAGGTTCTAGGCCACACAACGGGTGGTAGCAGCTTCGTGTATAATGTAGTATGAAGACCACCATCGTAATATTTTTAAGTGAAAAGATTTATAGTAAAATTAATAGTGTGTATGCTTCAAATTGGTGTGCTCCTAAATGATATATTAAGAAGTGTGGGGATAGGAAGTGTTTGGCATTCTCTTGATTTTACAAATGAGAAGACTGTGGCTGAAGAACACAATAGATTCTGTGAGGTCACAGAAGCATAAGAATGTAGTGATGGCTTGAATTCATTTATCTGCCCCTAAATGATAAGCACTCTTCTAGATATGTTCAACCCTTGACTCACTGTGACCTCGGTGGACTTCCCTACCCTGTAGATGATGTAAACGTGTATATTCTAAGCTTACCATAGGGCAATAACACTTGGTATCTTTTAAGTCTCTCTTGTCCTATGCTGAACTTCATGGGGGGGGGGAGTTCAGCATGCAGGGTCATCTTTTCGTTCCCAGGGCTCTGGTGTGTCACAGAGAAGATCCCTTAACAAAGAGTGGGAAGTGTTATTAATGCTGAGAGGGGGAACTGAATATTTTCACTACGGTAGAAATTAGACATCCGGTGAACTTCCACTGAGTTTATGGCATTTAGTATTTGCACTGTCCGGGCTTAGGATATCTCTACTCATGTCCCAAGCCTGCATTGAAAACTCTGAGCATTGATCAGTGTCCAGCATGTGATGTTAACAGAAGTAACCATTTAATCCTTCTGCAAAGAAAGTAGATGTTCACAGGCATATAATCTGAACATCCAAGCTAGTTCATTTCTTCTATTTGCAGGTCGTTCCTCCAAAGATTCTGTAGGCCAGATCTCTGTCCATGTGGATGTCACCACCACCCCTGGGACTGGAGAGCATAAAGTCACTGTAAAAGGTACATATGAGGTTCAGATATAGCAACCTATTAATCTTTAACATCTACAGAAATCACAGGAAAACTATTCTGTTGTATATATTTTTAAATCTAAAACATTCTTTTAAACCATCTAAAGACTTGACACATTGGGGACTAGATTTCAAAAGTGGATTTATTTTACGATTAAATAGAGTTTCTCAAACTGACCAATATTTTCTTACCACTCACATAATCTCATTTTATGTCACTTTTAACTGGTTTTTCTTGTTGTTAATAAATGGCTTGATATTATAAACAAATGAACCCTGCTTTCCAATTAAAAGTTTTCATTTAATAGCTACCATTTTACTGAACATTCTCATGTTCCATTTTTATTATAGACTTAGTCATTTTAATATCCACTTTGGTCAGAATCATAGTCTCCCAATGTATAATTTAATTGTACCATATTCCTAAACTGCTATGCTTACAACAAATTATATGACAAGTACATATGGAAAAAAAAAACCAAGAAGTAGTCATGCTTATATAGGATCAAGGGTCAGTATCCTTCAGTGTGTTTTAAAAATATGTAAATATAGATCAAGCCTAATAAGCAGTGGAAATTTTAAGACTCTTTCCTACTGATAGCCAAGACCAACCAGGAACATACAAATATATTTATTTAGAATTGTTTGTGAGTCCTGAATTAGGAGACAGCCATAGCATTTAGTATATGATGGGATTAGCAACTGAGGAAGAAACAATGAATTAATGACCACGGTGAAGTTTTATAAATAATACTGACCGTGAGAATATTTATAATACACTATAATTTTTGGTATGTGCATTAACATAGAATTAATTTTAATCTACTTTCTAAATATTGCATGGTGGAGCCTCCCTAATGTTTAATATGAAACACCACCAGGGTTTTAACCTTTTGTTATAAATTTCATTCACATGAATGTCAAATTGAGCTTTCCATTAACAGGATATTCCCGGGCATCGAGTATTTCAACTTGTGGAATGTTTCCTTGCGGGTACAGTCAGGACATGCTCAAATACAAGTTCTGGCCAATGAAGGAAGCTAGTTTCCACAGAATAGTTTGCTAAAGCTTCGCTTCTGCTTTTCAGTGATCGCTATCAACGACTTAAACTGGCAGACCACAGCCATGTTCCGCCCCTTTGTGGAAGTTTGCATGCTGGGACCCAACCTGGGGGACAAGAGGAGAAAACAAGGGACGAAGACCAAGAGCAACACATGGTCACCGAAGTACAACGAAACCTTCCAGTTGTAAGTCAGAAACAAATCACTTATGCATTTAACTGGAGGCTAGTTAGTGTGCAGCTAAAACCTACTGGAAGATTCAGGGTGGAAAGTGAAACCCACGGGTGGTCTCATGTTCTCCACTAAGCAAGCAAGCTAGGCTCTGATCCCTTTCCTCAGCAGCTGTACACATCAGGCAGTGTTATAGACACTAGAGACAGGTAGTAGCTGGCCTTTGCTGTCATGGAAATGCCTTTCTTTCTAGAGATGAGAGATTAATGTCGTGGTCAAGTGGAAGGACCCAAGCTAATACATTTAAAGAAACAGTATTCAATGGGAAAGAGGGTGAGACTAAATGGCTTTGGTGAAGCCCACACAGAGATGTACAATTATCACTTCTTAAGGGAGCATACACACTATTAATTTTACTATAAATCTTTTCACTTAAAAATATTACGATAGTGGTCTTCATACTACATTATACACGAAGCTGCTACCACTTGTTGTGTGGTGTGAAACCTCTTGCCAACTACAAATTAACTGTGAAAGGACTCTCACTTGAAAAGGGATCACTGTGATGTTTAAGTGAAATTATCCCTGTTCAAAAGGAACAAGACTATAGCCTTCCACTTCATATTACATAAGTACTTTGATCTAATTCAGATGTCTTTAACATATACAACATCTTCTTTCTGGAAATAATGTGGGAATTCAGAAAGCCACTCCTATCTTGTTTTGTTCTTTGATTCCTACCCATCAGGATACAGTATTATTGCCTATTTATTCATTTTATTTCAGATTGCCTCTTAAATAAATACCCAGTTTAGTGACCAATGTTGCCTGTAAACAAACATCTGGCTGCATAATTCCATGCACCCCACCCCTCCCTAACATGTCATTCTATGCAATAAGCTGTCTTCAGTTGTGCTAGTAGAGGTTAACTCTTGTTAGAGGGAAGAATTGACACTATGGTGCCAACTTCTGCTAAAAATGATGTACTCTAGAGACGTGCACCAATTGTAGCATCTCGGGAATGGTACTTCATAGCCCATTCTGAGAAAAGGCTCCTGGTTAGAAAAGTTTCTCTGGGAGTCAGAAGTAAAGATTCTTAGTGATGGACAAAGAAATAGCACAGATATTCTCCCAACAGTATCCCTCATCATTATCAATCCAGAGCCTCTGTATCTAATAACTACATACAACGTAATATTTTACTTCCCATCCCTATATGATATACTCACCATCAATGAAGCAAGCAGGTACAGGCATCTCAGGACATATGTTTGGCTCATTTTGTGTTTTTAATTCATTTGTGTCTTCAATTCATCCAGCATTCTGGGTAACGAAAATCGCCCAGGAGCCTATGAACTTCACCTCTCAGTTAAGGATTACTGCTTTGCCCGGGAAGATCGAATAATTGGGATGACAGTCATTCAGCTACAGAACATAGCAGAGAAAGGGAGCTATGGAGCGTGGTACCCTCTTCTGAAAAATCTCTCTATGGATGAAACTGGCTTGACCATCCTTCGAATACTCTCTCAGAGGACCAGCGACGATGTCGCTAAAGAGTTTGTGAGGCTTAAATCTGAAACAAGGTCTATTGAAGAGAGTGCCTGAAACAAATACTTCAAAATGCTGTCTCTGAGAATTCATAAACTCCCATTGTTTGACCCATACATGCATGTGAAAATACATGGGAATGTTTAAATCCACTGCGTTTTGATGTTTGCCACTAATCAACCATAATGTCTACAAGGTATGTGA
This sequence comes from Peromyscus aztecus, assembly GCA_902168405.1. Lineage (NCBI taxonomy): Eukaryota > Metazoa > Chordata > Mammalia > Rodentia > Cricetidae > Peromyscus > Peromyscus aztecus. The sequence goes on along the minus strand of CABHPQ010175168.1, from coordinate 36,468 downwards.
AAAACTTTTATACTCATTCTGATCTTTGAGAAATAAATGTTCCATGAAGTGCCAAAATTATGATGTAAAGTGAAATATCAAGACTATCTTTTACAATGTTCTTCTCATTACCAATTTCTCCTCCATGAAGTAAACTAAAAAAGTCTTCAGTTTGTCCATTGGTTGTCTTTGTTAGATCTATTTAGAGTGACCTATCAGAAAACATCTATGATTCGACTTCTGTTTTGTTCAACCTTACCTTACTGTAGACATCCTGCAGATCCAGTTTTCTACCACACCTAGAAATGCAGCAACTTCTAGAAAGTTTGTAATTTTATAGTTGCAGATATATTGTGATGACTTTTGCATACAAATTACAATAGAAAAGGTGGGAAATATTTTCTGCTGACCAGTTCCCAACCTTTCTAAAATATCACTGTGAAGAAATGCTTTCAAGGCAAACTTACACAAAGCAATGCGAACTAGTTTGTTAATGTTTGATATATTGATGAAACTGTGTTCTTTAAAACTGCCAAGGCACCCCCCCCATCACATTTGTAATTTTAAAAAATAGAAAAGAAATGAAAAAAATGGTAACCTGGTGCATTTGCCATGTAGCATTATGTCTCAGCTTTTCCCTATTTCATTCTTTGGAAAGTCATGGAATGCAAGGACAGTTCGTTTAAATTTCCTGTGATAAGTAACTTGTTGGCCGGAAACTACTAACATTATATGTATAACTACTTAACTCTACAACCAGATATTTCTTTTAAAAATATTCAATGGTTTATGCTGAATGCAGCATTACTATATATTGCAGAAAAACCAAAAGTCACATCTTCATATATATTTAGGAGGGGAAAATGTAAAATAAACTCAAAATAAATTGCTCATGATTTTGTAACTCATGTTCTTTATATGCCCCAAATGCAACTTGGTTATGCATACTTGCATTGTATGGATTTTTATGATTTGACTTTCCAGAGTCTATATCTAACTATTTGGCTGCAGAAGAACATCACTTTGTCATTGTAACTTACAGCCACCGCTGTGAGTGGACTCCCAACGTGTGCAGGAACAAGAAACTGTTACGTTGACTGTGTTATGTAAACATGCTGGTCTAGTATGTGAGGAGAAGTGACTAGTGACATCTATCTCAACCATTCTGCTACTGGGTCTGAAAACACACAGGCTGGTGAGATTGGCTCATTTGTGTTAAAATCTTAAGCGACTGCTTTGTTAACGACTTTTCCAAATGCCTAGTATGATGCAATCTCTGGCATATGCATTAATAAATGGATGTGTATTGAGCTCATGCAACACTTTTAGGAGTTTTGCCTACTTTTTTCCATAACCTAATAACGATAAAATACACTGGTCTCTTACCACTTACAATCCTCTTCTATGAGTATTTAGAAGCAAATGATGTGGTGTTAAAATTCACTTAGCCTGTGATGACAGAAACAACTGTGTATTACAAGATAATGCATTGGAAGTAGGAAGAACTAATGTAATTACCCAGTATGGGTTGTGGGACAAAGAAAATCACTATTAAACATATTCAAGGTAGCAGCATTATTAAAAAAAAACTTCAGCTATATTGGTAGCCATTTTATAATTGAGGAATTCATTCTAGATCTATCATGACTTAGCATTGTAGGAGCTCACTCATGTCAGAGCATGAAACACTAGAACAAGGGGCAGATCACTGATCACTTCACAGAAATGATGAGCGAAGTGTACTTTTTATATTAACTAGATCACTTGTTCTATTTTTTAAGAATTTAAAATTTTTTAATTATGTGATTCTGTGTATGCTTACATGAGTACAGCTGCTCATGAAATACAGAAGAAGGGAATAGATCCCCTGGAGCTGGAGTTACAGGCATTGTGAGCTGTCTGGTGTGGGGCATGGGAACTGAACCTGAGTCCTTCAGAAGAGCAACAAGTACTCCTAACCACTGAGCCATCTCTCCAGCCCCTCATTCTGCCTTTTAAACATATATATGTGTGTGTGTATTAAATGTTAAGAGTGGTGGTATGAATTGAGTCTAGCTGTTACTATCATAAAGTACAGGTACTAACTTTGAAGTGGTTATAAATACTGTTCTCCTATAGGATTATCCTCCAAAGACAGTGGTATTTCTAATATCCTCATTCCTCCAAAATGTTATAGTCACATAGTCACTGCCAAGTATGCTGTGGTCTTTCAACTCGGTGATTCTGTGATTGTGTAGCAGTTATTCATGATACTCCAGATAAAATACACAAAGGACAAGTCCTGTCATTTGTGTGCTGGTAAGTCTCACAAGTGCTTTAAAATACTCATGCAAATCAAATTTGACCAAGATGAAATATTGAAAACCTTGATGCAGCAGTCATCATTCAAAGGCATTCAGATGAATTATTTAGGGTAATCAATAACATATCCCAGTCACATCTTGCTCAGAGTCATCCCCTGCTGGATTACTTTATGGGTTAACTCTACTTTAAATAAGCCACATTTATAAGTGACAATCCTAGCTTAATGTCTGGCACTTGATCTCATTTTAATGCTTGAAAGGACATTTATTTTATCCTTTTAGGATTTTATAAATTTATAAGTTATACAAATAAATGACTATGCAACCTAGCCATTTTATGGGCTAAATTAGTGCCTTTAATCTTTATGCTCAAATGATGAAGAATAATCATACTCTTAGGACACTTAGTGAATATATGTGGGTAGGTCTGATTCTCCCTTTACCACATGGAAGGTTCCTGAGCACACAGGACTCCCTGCTCCTGTGTGACCTGTGCTGACACTTGCTCAACTCACCTTTGAAGCAAGTCCTTGGAGCTCAGACATCTCTGGTCAGCAGTCTCTCTGGCTCAGGCAACTCTGATCAGAAGTCTATGGCTCAGGCTTCCAGTGTTTGACAGGCTCAAAACCTATGGTATGAGACATGAAAGAAGAAAGCTACCCACTTTAAAAAAAAAAATTCTTCTCTCATAGAATACATCCTGACCACAGCCTCCTCTCCCTCCCAGTCCCTCCCCAAACTTCCCCTCTCCCCCAGATCCACTGCTCCTGTTTCCCTTCAGACAAGAGGAGACTACCCAGGGAAATTCCCACTTTCAATAAATATTTTAATGCCCTTTTTTTTCAATTTGTGACAACGTTGAAAAGATACATTGAGACCCACGTTCCATGTTATAGCTCATTTGTGGATTGTGTTTGTATATAGAAAAATTTTAAAAATTCAGCTATTGTTATTTTACCTCCTCTTTCTATCCTGGTGATTGTGATTAAGGATTCAGCTATTTTATTAATCATTGGTCTATTTGTCTATCAATGGACTGATAGGAAAAAAATGCATGTATGTAACTGTGGACTGCTTTAGAAACAGAAGGAAATCTTGTCATTGGGACATGGATAATGTGAAGAGGTTAACTGAGAAAAGTCAGGTACAAAGAGAAGCTCTGAGTGTGCTCACTCACATGCACAACTTGAGAAAATTGAACTCAGGAAATAGAGAACAAAATGGTTGCCAGATGCTAAGGGGTGGGAGTTCAAAGGAAACAAACTGTGAGTTAGGAGAAAGAAAACCAGGAGATCTACTATATATAATGGTAACTGTAATTAATAAAACTGTATTCTAGACTTACAAATTGCCATATTCCAGACTTACAAATTGCAAAGAGTACATTTTTAGTGTTTTTGTTGCACCAAAAATAGTTCGTGAGGCTATACATGCATTCAAAACCTTGACTAAGTAATTCTATACTGCAGACATAAATCAAAACTCATGTTGTACAGTGTGTAATTTTTACTTGTCATAAAAAAATGTGATACTGTATCAAAGCTACAAAACTGAAAATATTTCAATTTATAATACAGAGATAGGATTTCTATACATTACCATAATGCCAATGAAAATGCTTTTGTATTTTAGAATATAAACTGGGCAAACTAAAATTTTGTAAATATTAAAACTCACATTTGGTCCCACTAAAAGGAAAAGAATTTAGTAAAGTCTCACCAACATGACTGCCCTCAAACACAAGCCAAACAGGATGACACCAGTGAACAGGTCAAACTGGGAAGGGAAAAGCCCATGAGGCCTCAACGCTCCATAAAGAACTACAGAAGAACTGAGCAAACTGGGAGTGGGAGAGAGGGCCTTCCCCACAGAAGAGCACACCAACTGCTTGTCCAGTACCAGAGTCAGTCCTTACAACATACATACACGTAGCATTATATGGACCAAACGGATTATATTCATGAATGTATGTGTATACGTATATGTGCAAGTTATAACAATTAGTTAAAAAATAGCTCATGAATATGGAGGGGAGTGGGGGAAGGTATATAGGAAGGTCTGGAGGGAGGAAAGAAAGAAAAGAAATGTAATTAAATTATAATCTCAAATTTTTAAATGATATTTTAGATGAAAATGAAGTATAATAAATTTAAAGAAGGCAGTGATAAGTAACTTTTGAAAGAAATGGCTAACCTAGATCAGGAAAATTTGAGTATGAAGAAATTAAGAGAAATTATTTTTTAAAGATTTTTAAAATTGAAGTGTATGTGCGAATGTATCTGTGTATATTTGCACATGAGTACAAATGCCTGCAGAGGCCAGTGGTGTCATATTCCCTGGAGCTGGAGTTACAGGTAATTGTGAGCTACTCTATGTAAATTCTGGGAACCAAACTTGGGTCCTTTGCAAGACCTAGAAAATAAACATTCTTAACCATCAAGCCATCTCTCCAGCCCCCAGGAGATATTATTAATGCTAATGTAGAATTTAAGGCACAAAGCATCAAATTATCAGACATGAGAATAATTAAAATTGCTTTATGTACAAGGACATGTTAACAATTAAACCCCTTACATATCAAGGGAATAATAACTAATGTAACTAGAAAACAGTTGTCTACAATAGCTAAATATTTTTACTAAACTGAAAACGAAAAACAACAGTATTAATACTACTTTTGTCCTTAAGTTTTGCAATGAGTTCTTAATTTCACTATTTCACAACTTTTCCTAATAACATAGATAACGTATATATGTTAAAGTCACTGTGTATTCAATGTAGTGTAGCAAGTTATTTTACATCAAAACCAGCCATAACATTACAGACTATACAGTTGCTCTAGGTTGAACTGTAACTCAAAATAAACTTGTGTCCAAATTCCTAATGTATCCTTTGAGACAATTTCCTCTTTTTCCAACCAATATTTGAGGTGGTTGTGTATATGACTAAAGTTAGATTTTCCTTAGCATTAAGAACACAGTGAATCACCCTACAGAACAGAGTACTCAGGCAGTATTTGCAAGGACTGCTTACTGACATGATCTAGACTCACCAATTAAAAGGTGCAGATTAACTGAGTGGGTTAAGAAAAACAAGACTCAGCTATATGTTATCTCCAAGAAACATGTCTCAGTAAAGATAGTCAAAAGCAGCATCAATGGAAAGACACTAACCTACGAAACAAATCGAAGCTACCACCAGCTGGAATGCCTATTCTCAGGTCAGACAGACCAGATCTCAGAACTAGTCCGAAGAGATAAGACAGTCACTAGACAAGAAACAATTCATTAAGAATATTTCATTGTAAATATGGATGAACCAAGTGTTGGGGCTTCCAATTTGTAAAGCAAACAAAAAGGTTATGAAAACTCAAATAAGTCCTCACACAACAAGAAGGGGATATTTAGACACCGAAGTCTTCGTATCTCATCAGATTATACTGCAAAACATGAGTCAGCTACAAGAGTTACCACAGCAACTATGCAAAGTATTGAATACTGATCATTACATTTTTTTTAATGAACGGGGAGCAATTTAAAAAATCAGGGAAGAAATTTACAATTTCAAAGATTAAAAGTAAAGGGATAGCACAGTCTACCCAAATCTTTAGGTACAGCTAAGGCAGTTGTAAAAGCAAAGTTTAAAATTGTGGGGACTTACTTTAAAATACCAGGAAGATCTCAAACAACCTGAAGATGTGCCTTAAGATTCTAGAAATCCAAAGAAACACCAATCCCAAATGCAGTCGGCAGCAATGATTACTACAGATTAGGAATGAAAGTAAATCTAAAAGAGCAACATTTAGAATTAAGGAAACAAGGAATTGGTTCTGTAAGGATATAAGATAGACAAAATTAACAAAAAGAAAGGTAAAACCCAAATTAATAAAAGTATAGATTAAAAGGGATCAACAAACACTAGTGAAAGCCAGAAGACTGAGTGAACTATTATTTTTATTATTAGATGTATTCATTTATTGTACACCCTGACTGCAGTTCCTCCTCTCTTCTCTCCTCCCACTTCCTCCCCCACCTCCCCCATCCACTCCTCTGTTTCTGTTCAGAAAGGAGCAGGCCTCCCATGGGTGTCAACAAATCAGGGCATATCAAGTTGAGGCAGGACTAAGCTCCCCTCCTTGTATTAAGGCTGGGTAAGGCAACTCAGTATGAGAAATAGGTTCTTGGAAGCCAGCCCAAGCATTAGGGACAGGCCCTGCTCCCATCACTAGGAGTCCCACCAGTAGATCAAGTTACACAACTGTCACATACTAGTACCCTACAAGTTTTGCATATATATTATGGCTTCCTGTTTTATGTTTTTATGGGATTCCTGTGTGTGTCTCTGCATTTATGTCTGTTTCTTGTGCCTTTTCCTGGGCTCGTTTCCTTCTGTTTGTTTTGTCCTTTTCCAATTTGTTTGTTTTTACTTTATCTTATTATGTTTTATTCTATTCTTTTCACTCAGATGCCTGTTTGTTTTCTAATGAGAGACATAAAGGGTGTGGATCTGTATGGGAGGGGAGGGGGGACTAGGAGAAGAAGAAATCATAATCAGAATATATTGAATGAAAAAAATCAATTTCCAATAAAAGAAAAAATACATATATACTCTAAATCAAAGATATATGATCTAACCACTGGAAAGTAACATAGATAATAAGTCAAGTATGTTGGGATAGTTGGCAATGAATGGGGTAAGGAATGGAAGATGAAGATTTGAAAAAATTGAAATCTCATTATGGCTCCCTGAATAAGACCAATATAATGATAATACCAGATGACCTGCCAGCCCAGACGGGGTAAATTCTACATGGTCCTGTGCCCAGATGAAGAGCTACGGGTGATCCTGTGGCTGCTGGAAAAGGGAGAATTAGTTGTAACATGAATCTTAAAAGTTCTTATTAATAAAATCAAACCTGAGACCAGTTATTGGGGTGAAATGCTGGAAGATCAGAGAGACAGACCAAGCCACAGCTAACCTCACCTCACCAGATCCTCAGCTGATCTTGTTTCCTCAGACTGGAGGCCTCTGAGTCCTCATCCAGAATGGGTCTCAGCTGAACTGTGTTGCTTGAAAGGCTGAATGCTTAACCAGCCAAATGCTTCCAGTTCCTGGTCTTCACGCCTTATATATCTTTCTGCTATCTGCCATCACTCCCTGGGATTAAAGGCTCGCTTTCTGGGATTAAAGGCGTGTGTCATTTCCAATGTGGCCTGGCCATTTCCAATGTGGCCTTGAACTCACAGAGATCCAGAGGGATTTCTGTCTCTGGAATGCTAGGATTAAAGGCGTGTGCTACCACTGCCTATCCTCATGTTTAATATTGTGGCTGTCCTGTTCTCTGACCCCAGATAAGTTTATTAGCATACACAATATTTGGGGGAACACAATACCACCACAATTAGTGGCATCCAGGGACAAGGTTGCCCAATCTCAATGGTCAGCCCTGGACACATGTGTATGTGACATGTGACATTAAATAGATTCTATAGGTCTTATACACATGTACCTATATACATATCCATATGTATATACATGTAATAACAATTAAAGAAGAGATCATGAATTTGAAAGGGAGGAAACATAAGAGGAGTTAGGTGGAGGAAGGAATAATAAGAATGATATAGATTAAATGTTTATGTGTAGATTTCTCAATAAAAAATTTTCAAAAAAATTTTTAAAGAAAATTTAAATATTTTAGAAAGTAAACATCTTTAAAAGCGGTATGGATTACCCCTCATCCTTTCTATAGTTTTATTTGAATCACAAGATAAGCCCTAGGCTTGAGAGTACTATTAAAAGAAAAAATATCAAACAGAACCAGTGGCATTTTAAGATCAGTGATCTTAGAAAATGGCTTGTTCACAAAAGCTCTGGCTCAAACCAGCAAATAGTCTTCCTTTCAAATATGAGCTAATTCTAAGTACTACCAAATGGAATGACTTTCTTAACCAGTTTTATTTGGGAAATTTTTCAAATTTCACAGAAGCACATTCCAAGGATTCTTGAGGTTTTTAATGCCATGATTCCTCTCCTCTTCTGTAGAGTTCATCTTGGCAATGCGGAAAGAGTGTGGGGGACAGAACCAGATTTTCACCATTCAGTTCTTACTGCTGCCGTGGTAAACACAGCACATTACTTAGCAATGTGATCCGTTTATATTATTTTTAAATTATTTTTTGAAACAAATGTTACTTGATTAGTTTTCATTGTCATTGTTTAATGAAAAATGAAATGCTGAGTTGCAGTAAGAGGAAAAATACTGAAATACTTCTTTGCTGAAAATTATTTTGTAATTCTTTTATTATAACATCAGTCTAAAGTATTTGTGAAACATGTTTTAACATTTTACTTCCTAGAATTAGACAGCAAAGAGGTACCCAGGGATGTTTCGGCTTTATTCATACCTAAAGCTTCAATCGCCATCTCCCCCAAGGACCCCAGAACTTTGTGCTACTTGGTTCTGACCACTTCTATGGGCCCTTGGTGTCCCTATCCAGCTGGTTACCCGTATTTCAACATAGAAAACCAGCTTCAATAGCTTGTCTTCTGACCTGACAGCCTGAAGGCTTTCCTTGCAAAGAAACTGCCTTCTGGTGAACTAAGCCACCCAAGAGCTCAGTGTTGAAGGGTGTGCAGTTGTCCTAAACCCAATCGATAGCCAACCTTTATCCAGTTAACTCTACTGGACACCTCTCCAAACCTGCCTAAATTGTTAGCTCGCCATAATTTTGTGTGACTACCAAAGCCTTCAGCGCTTTCCACTTGAATCCATGGGGCCTCTCCAAGTCACTCTACAAGTTTGCTGCTAAGTATGGCTAGAACGTCA
>CABHPQ010175168.1:0-22357 GCA_902168405.1 Peromyscus aztecus | reverse complement strand
GGTGGGGGAGAGGAGGTGGGGGAGAGGAGGTGGGGGAGAGGAGGTGGAGAGGGGGATTGATGCTTATTTGTTTGGTGGCAGCAACATATGAACTGTTTTAACCATTTTGAGATGCTGCATGCTAAGTTCCCTCTGGAAACCTGAATACATAGTTGCGGGGAATCATGGAGTTGGCCTGGTCTAGCTGCCTAGAGAGGCATTCATCATAGGTTTTTCAGGTTAGAGTCCAGGGCTCCTGGGGCACTGTGTGCCTTTTAGTTCCTGAGAAACCGAGGCACTCTCTTAGGCAGTGGAGCCCTCAGGCTGCCCGTGTATCTCTGTGTTCCCTAGCAGTCAGTGAAGCATATGAAAACTTAGCTGAACAATTGGTCTTAGGTATTAATCTTGTGTACCCCATCTAGCTTGCAACTGTCATTGTATCCTGGCAACCAACATCCTGTTTTGATAAGTGTATAAAAAGTCTGATTGCTTGATATAAACTTGTCTTAGCCTCAGTCTTGCTGAGACCCCTCTGACCTGGCCTGACTGATATTCCCCCCAACCATAATCCCATTACCCTGACTCAGTAAGTAAGTGCCGTTCACACATAGAAATACTTTTCTTTGTAGTGAGAGAGTCCATGGAACCTACTGTTTTGGATTATCTTCTGTTCGGACAGCAAAGCCTAGAAGAATAAAGAGCAATCTGAGCTGAGCAACATGGAGACTCAAAAGTCAGATCCTGGCTCAGTATTAACCTTCATGTTTTGGATTGTGTCTTGTTGACAGACAACAGAGCCTTTGATGCTAAAGTGGAAACTCCACAGAGACCCAAGCTCAGATCCTGGCTCAACATTAACCCTGAATAATTGTTTCTGATTCTATTTTCAGATTTCTAATTTCTGAATTCTAGTTTCCACTCTGTTAAAGTGAATGTGACAAACTTATTTCATGTGAGTATTAGGAGAAATTGTTATGAAAAATATATGTGATGTCCTGGTATACAGCAGGTACTCAATAAGTGCTAGAGCCCTTCTCCCACTTACAGAAAACTACATTTAAGTAATACTGAGAGTTTTGTGGCATTTAAATGAAGATTTGAACACACGCCTGGCTTTTTATCAAGAAATGTTTTGCTTACACACGTAGAGGAGATTGGTAGTTAGAAAGAGAAAAGCAAGTGACATTATGTGGCTGACATTTTGTCATAACCATGGGGATTTGGGTGTTACAGCTGTGTGAAATGTGATGAACAACTGCTCTGAGAAGACAAAGTGTGCTGCTTACTCAAAAGTGTCTCAGAGGAGAGAATCACCCAACATCCTCAAGACAGTTTTCATCTACTGCCATGTTGCTAGCTGCCTCTGAGCTTTGAATGGACTTTTCCCTGCTGAACAAACATGGAAAACTATAACAAAACTTGAACAGAACTCTAATGATTACTCATAAACTAATTAAGTTATTCAATGAACACATGCAAGCCTGTTTCCCCACGTTGAAAATGTTAGGTTCCTTTAAGTGATTAATTTTCTAATTTTGTCATATATGTGTGTTTACATATTGTGTGGGTGCATATTCACATGTGCACACATGTGTCAAGGCCGGAGGTGGAGGTCCCTGGAGTTCATCAACTGACTACATCTGTCTCCAGCCTCCTATCACTGTGGCTATAAGCATGCACCACCCAGCTCAGCTTTTACAATTTTTTCTCCCTCCCTCCCTCCTCCACCCACCCACTTGTACACATGAGTGCAGATGCTCAGGCAAGAAAAGGGCATTGGATCACCTGGAGCTGCAGTTACAGGTGATAGTGGGTGCTGGAAATCAAACTCAGGTCCTCTCCAAGAGTTGGAAAACCACTGAATCATCTCACCAGCCCCCAATAGCAGGTTGGACTTTGATGATGTTGCTGTTAATGATGATGATTGGTTTGGGGAATGCTAAGGATAAACCTAGGGCACCTGTATGAGGGCGAGCACTCTACCACTGAGCGTCACCCCCAGACCTCAGGCTTAGCTTTTATATGGGTACTGGGGATCCAAACTGAGATCCGCATGTTCACGTGGCAGGCACCTTACTAACTGAACCACCTCCTCAGCCCCAAACTGCTGAGGTTTTTATGACTCCTGATGGTACTCAGTGCAAGCTCTGATTTTTCATAGATAGTTAATGTTTAGTTCGCACAGAATCTGACATGATAGCAGAAGCAGAGCTCAGGGATGGTGTCCTTACAACAGCGCCTTTCTGGACTCAGAGTGCTCACTGATGACACCGGTGAGGAGAGAGGGGTTCCACAGTGGACAGCCAATTTCTAAATCACTCAGCACGCATGCCTCTTGTTGAACCCACCACTGGGGAACGTAGATCTTCCTGCGTAGAGAGTACTGTTGCCTTTGAAAACGATGGACTTCAAAGCCCACAGAGCACTGTCTCAATCCTTCTCTCCCACTTCAAAAAAGTCTTCTAGCTGGTAAGCCCCATGAAAATGCAGACTGACCAGATCCTCAAGTGTTCTTTGGGAGCCATCCTTCAGGCCACCACACAAGACACCCCAAGACCCTTCTCCTCAAGGCAGTGTCTGCAAATGCATGTAGTGCCACAGTTTTCTTTGTGTGTGTGGGTGGGTGGATGGGTGTGTTTGTGTGTGTGTGTGTGTGTTTGTGTGTGTGTGTGTGTTTGTGTGTTGAGACAGGGTTTCTCTAGTAACCCTGGCCATCCTGAAATTCACTCTATAGACCAGGCTGGCCTCGAACTCAGAGATCTACCTGCCTCTGCCTCCTGTGCTGGGATTAAAGGTATGTGCCCCCATGCCCAGCTCAATTAGAGAAAAAGTATTCTTTTAGTAACTTTCAAATGTACTGACTGTGTAAACATTTCCCTTAACTGTTTAAACACACACACAGACAGACAGACAGACACACACACACACACAGATGTCTGAGTTGAAATTTATTCCAACCTCTGTCCTGAGCTTGACTCCCTTTTCCTTTATATCTTTTCTTCAGCTAGCTAACACCTACTCCCTTCCTCTAAGCTCAGTGGTCACAGGAAACCTTAGTCACCCCTCTCCACCCCACCCTTACATACACACATACCCTTTGGTAACCCATGTACCTGCCTACTTACCTATTTTTTCCATCAAACCTCTGTAGACTAGCTTAGACTAGCTCTCTGTGCTTTTGAATGTGAAAACACCAAGAAAACAAAGTGATTCCCATGAGAGGCAGCTGCACAGATGACTGGAAAGACTGAGAAAGTCCCAGACACCTGCATTTTTGCTTTTCTAGTAGCAACCTGACAAATGTCCCCTCTCTGATAAACGTTCCCCAAGACTCACTATTTGGCACTCAGTTACAGAAAACTCAATAGGAGTCATATGTTTTAAGAGCTTTATATCCTTATTGTGCGTGTGGCTTTGCAGCCAAGTCCAATCCATTCAACCCCCGGAGCCCCTGTAGCAACGCTTCCTATCCAAATGCACAGCCACCAGACCTTCAAGGTGTTTCTATCTCACCAGGATGGTGAGGCTGAGAGGGAAGGTCTCTGGCACTTTTGAGCCAGTCAGACTGAAGGACTGAGCTGGGAGAGAAGGAAAAACTCGGCTTCTTTGTTTCCTTAGTTCTCCAAAATCCCACGCAGCCTCTCCTCTCTGCAATCTCTTATGTGTGGTAATTCCCGGATGGCAGTTCCTTCTCCTGTTGCACTGTGCCATCAATCACAACAGCAACTGTCTTATTGGGCAAACGCCATCCAAGAGAGTAAGGTATGTGGAAGGCTGATTAGGAGTTGCAGACAATGGGAACACTAACTTGTATGAATCATGATGATGAATTTGAAATTTTCCTTTTCTTCTACAATCACATACTCATTGTTTCCAGTCTAGACTACAAAAGCAATACGCTAGTCTCCATAAATATTTTCTTCTTCTTTTTTTGTTGTTTTCCAAATCCACCCTGAGGGGACTACCTTCCAACTCCTTTTAGAACCCCTGGCCTAGAGTTTCACAGTGGGTGAAATATGCCTCCATTTTTTGCTTTAACTGAGCTGATCTCCCTACCTCCCCATCACTCAAGACTCACATGACACTCAGCTCCACCTGTCTGCTTTTTTTCCAGCTGGTAACACACAGAGCTGGCCTCTCTGCTCATATCAACCACATGTATTTATCAAGATCAACCTCGCTCATCCAAGTTCAGCCACACTTTTGACAAATGCACAGACTGGACAGTGGTGACCGGGGGACAGTTGGAACTTTTACAAGGAACCGCAGCAAGGTCTTCATGATCTCTGGCCTTCATGAAGAGCAATGATAGGCATCCTTCCTGTGTTCAAGAATGCTGCCCTAGGGGGGGGCCTTTCCTACTTGGTCTGTTCAACTGTGATGGCTGGACCCATACTCCTCTGAGGAAACCACACTCACTCTCTCACACACCAGTTTCTTTTTCATTTTTACTTAGCATAAAGAATAATGGGCTTCACTGTGGCACTTTTACACACATCCATCACTGCACTTCATTATATCCCCACCATGGCTCCCCCTCACCCCTCACCCCTTCTCCCACTAGTCTACTTCCTTCCCCGAGCAGTTTCAAATTATAAATTGCATCTTCATCTAGTAACCAGAACTCCTGCCTGAGAACAAAACAGTTCAGTATCTGATATAAGTGCAGAATGGCAGAGGCAGCTCCATGGGCTGTACACACAGTCTGAGATGCAGTGCCATGGTTAGGGCATCTGGAAAGCAGAAGCATGCCCAGCAGGCCAGTATGGGCTACCAATTGTCTGTACAGTAGGATGAAGTCTGTGAGTCTACCTGTCCTGTGTAAAGCTGTCTAGAGGTTCCTATCCAGCTGATGACGTGTTTTCCAGCCAAGGAATAACACAGGATGACCTACCTAGCGACCACTTCCATTCACAACTCTCCCGGGAGTCAGAGAAAAAAAAACCTATGGCACTGGTTTTTTCTTTGTCCTGGCATGCATCTTGGTGCCTATGTACTGTGAGCAAGGTTTCTACATTCTCTTGCTTTGGCTTGATTTTTCGCCTCTGAGATGGAGCACGGAATAACAGGTTCTAAGTCCCTTGGGACTGAACTGCCCATCTCTTCCTGGTCTGTCTTTCTTGTGACATGGTACCAGCTCCACAAAATCATAATCATACACCTGACCTGTCACACTGGCTAGAGGACTTCCCTAGTTACCTGGAATGACAGGTGAGATGAAGCAGGTAGTCTGACTCTAGCTAAGATGCCCCGTAGTACTCAACTCTTCTCCTCTCTAGAGACGTGATACTAAACGTCAGGTGCAAACCCTGCACCACCTTTTATTTTTCTGTGACACACATACCAACCACCTTGCCCTCCTCACAAGAAGAGTCTGATAGATTTAACTCTTCCTAAACTAATACCGTCTATGTGGTAAACTGAAAGTCTGTGCTTGTCTCATGTCTAAAGCTCTAAGACTTCATTCATTTTTGGTTCCTATTTCAGAAACTTAACGTCCCAGTAATTTCCCCAGAGAAAAAAAAGACAATTTTATTCATAACTTCTTGAACATGATACTATCTCATTGAGGCATCCGGAGTACATAGTTAACAGTCCAACTGGACTTCTCACTAGTGACAAGAAGTGGGATTTCTGCATCCTAAACTAATATGCATTTTGCAAAGCTTTCCCCATTGCTTCAGCCAATGCATCCACAGCAAGCCAGGGAAAGGGAGGCACGGACAGCCTGGGCAAACCAAATGCCAGCTTAGAGCTGGACCAATAAATGATGGGTATTATTTTAGCTGGAAGAATCAGTTCTGTCCATATTAAATTTTAATAACTCTAAGAATGAAATAGATCTCCCATCATGCTCAGGAATATTCCTCTACTTCTCCACACAGACACACTCACGGAGAGCCTGATTTATGGCAATAAGTAACGTGAGTGTACTGGCCTGCCATACAGTTTTCACACAGGGACTAAGTTGATGGATGCTTTGGTAGAAAGAAAAAAGAAAAAAGAAAGGGCACAGTAGAGACTGCTCTATATAAAACACCTACTGAAAATAAAGTTTGTGGTGTTCATGTCATTGAACCGGAAAGCTGGTTTTTCTTGTTTTATTGTAATTACTGCTGTTTAAATAAAACCGTACATTGAATCATAGCTGGAATTTTGTGTACCATGGAGACTCAAGACTCAAGGAAAAGACAACTCACATTTGCTCCGTACCTGCAGCAAGTATGCAGTTAGATGCATTGACACCTAAAGCAAGCCCATGCAACAGGGATATTCCTCTGCAGCTAGATTCACTTATTCTGCTAGTGCCCTACCAACCAGGCAGTGACCAGCACTTACCAACTCACATTTCAGTCTGCATCACTACCAGCTGCTGTGTGAGCCTTGATGTCCTCTTGAGACTGAAGGTCCTTTGAGGCAGGATGGCTGTGAGTCAGTCATCCTGATGGCTAAGTCAAGCACGACCCAGTTTAATGTCAGTCTAGGTGGCCAAGGGACTTCATCAACACCCACACAAACTCAGCATAGAACAGAACAAGACCCTGTTAACTAGAGAAGCTTGCTCTGGATTGTAGCTAGTGAAACTTAATATGGAGCAGATACCAGTAACCCCTACCCCATGCCTACCTGCCAACACAGCTCTGGAACTGCCCACGGCCGTGGAAAGGCACATAACCCCTGTCTATCAGATTTCTGTTCCAGCCAGTATCACCCATGGCTGCCTGCTGAAGTCTTGCTCCTTCAGTCTACCTCAGCAATAGGCAGTCTCCATGACCGTGTGCCTTGATTTCTCCAAGTTCTCTGCTGGTCTTGGTGGCCTGTGGGCCCTGAGCATGCACAGTTTGGCTACATGAGTGGCCACAAATATAACACAAGTCAGTAGCTGGCCCAGCCATGGTTACTCTGTCCAGAGACAAGCAGAATCCTGCAGTTTCTGCCTACTAGACAAACACTGTAAATGAGAACTATGAACCTATGCCAGCCTAAGAAAAGGCTGCAGGGACAAATCTTTCTAGGTGGTGCTCTCAGGTTCATTATTTACACCAATAACAATGTATTAAGGAAAAACTTGCGCTTGGCATGTGGTGTCCACCTAAAGATCACCAATGCCATATGGAACACGAAACGATGACAATGTAACAAACATGCATTCATAGTGCAATGGCCTTGGGTGACATCCAGTGTTGAAATAGCAACTATAGGGTAGCACCAATAAATAAACAACCTGCTAGAATTAATAGAAAGACAGGTAAGCCCCCCTATCCCCTAACGGAATAAATGTCTCGTCCTTAAATGCCTATGTCATATGCCAACATGGACTCAGAGGCTTCTGGAAACCATGAACTCCCCTAACAGCTGAAGCAGGTGCCAGAAATTGAAGGATAATGATCAACATGGCGGGACTGTCAGATGAAGAATTTAAAACATCTGTTTTAAAGAAACTCAACAAGCTTGAAAACAACACTGAGAAACATTGCAATATTCCAAAAGAAAAGGGTAAAGATAAAGAGGTAATAAATGCCAATTCTTGAGCAGAGATATACACTCAACAAACTTCGAAAGAGCAGGTGCATCAGCAACATTATAGACGAAGGGGGGAAAAAGAATTAGTGAGCTGAAGGAGGAGCTATTTGAAAACGCAGCTACAGAAGAAGGAAAAGGTAGAGTGGTGGGAATAATTATCAATAGGGAAAAGAAGAAACCCCGTAGGAGTTATCATACGGCATTAAAAAGGTAAACACTCAGTTATTTTTGAGTGGAAGAACTAGAGGATGCCAAGGAAGATAAAGTTAATCAAAGAAATAACAGAAAAGTTTCCAACCTGAGATGGATGCAGACATCTAGCTGTCCTGGTGTGCCTTCCGCTGCTGTGACAAACACCATGACCAAAGTCAATGAATGGAGAAAAGGACTCACTTTAAATCACATGTCACAGTCCTGCGATGAGGGGGGCCAAGGGAGGCATCTGGAGAGCAGGAAGTGAAGCCGAGACGACACACAGGCAAGCTGCTCCCTGGCTGGTTTCCTGTGACTTGCTCAGCCTGATTTCTTATAAATCCCAGGCCCACCTGCCTAAAGATGGCACCATGGTGGGCTGGGCCTACCCACGTCGATCATCAGGCAAGAAAATGCTCACAGGTGAATCCAATAGAGGCAATTCCTCAATCAAGTTCCCTCTTCCCAGGCTTGCCAAGTTGGCAACTCAGTAGGACACCAGGTGGAGGAAAGTCAAAGGTCATTGAGCATATTTAATATGATAAAGTTTGCTGCCAAAACACCTTAATTCTCAGAGTTAAAAGAAAAGAGGTTATTACCAATGTTATAATAGGAAAGAGAAACCACAGAGAGAAGTCACAATTACCTGACAAAGGGCTATTCACCAGAACCTTATGGGCCAGCAGAGAACAGACCGATTTTTATACTATTGAAAGGCAGACACAGACACACACTATAAAAACAAACCTTTAGAAACTTGAAAGCATGAAGAAGAATGGAGTACCGGTGTAAACGTGCCACCACCGCCCGGCTGTAACACTTTGTTTTCAATATATACACCAAATATGTGCTTTAGTCTAGGTATTGTTAAGTATTCCCTGATACTTAATACTACTGTGGATGATAATTTTTCATTTTTATTTTCTAATTGTCTTTGTAAGGCTATAGAATGGGACTGGTTTCTGAAATATTAAAAAGAAATAGCCTACAAAAACATTGCATTTAATTATGTTGTCTTTTTGTCTTTACTCACACCAAAACACTTTCTAAGTCCCCTCATGGTGTATTCTTTGTCCTGGGAGTTAGAAAAATCACGTATGATTTTTCTCCAGCTCTGCTTCCTGCTCATTGCATCCCCCTGTCTCCTTTCAGTGTTTAGTCCCTCTAGACTGTGACCTCACAGTCAGTAACATAGAGTCTGTTACTGAATGAGCTAATTTCTAACAGACATTAATGGAAGCTGACAGAAATCATGATTAAACCAACCACACCTTCTCTTATATTCATCTTCATAGAAATGATGTCACTGTAGAAGAAAGAAAGCTCACTCCAAAGGAGGATGGAAGAGTCTTTAATAAAGAGATAGTTCACAAAAGGTAGGCAGGGTTAGGGTAGGCCACAAGAGATTATAAAGCTTCTGGACATAAGAAGTCACAGGCAGCAGCTCGGGAAAATGGGCAATTGGAAACCACAGATGGTCCTGGGAAGACCTGTCTAAAGAAGCTACACCTGAGGCAGACATGCACATCATTTGATCAAAAACAAAGAAAGAAACACATGGACCTCTCTGTCCATTAAATGTTTCAAATTCCTGTTTCCTCCCATTAGCAAATTCCAACCCAAAGGAGACAGGCACTGGGGCCTCATGTACACAACTCACAGGAATCAATATCCTAGAATGCAGAGCAAAGTAATGGTGGAAAACAAATCTGGAGATGGAGACTGGAAGCACTCAGAAACAGCATGCTGGGAACTTCTATGCATCCAGTTTAGACCTTAGATTGAAACCACCAGCTTTGAACAAGCTGCGTGGGAGTTCTTCTATGAGCACTTCCTTTAAACTAAGAGTTAACAGGAAGCTGGTGAGGTGGCTCAATACTGCTCTCTTCCAGAGGCCCCAAGTTTGGTTCAGAGCACCCATGTCAGGTGGCTTACTACCACCTCTATCTCCAGCTCCAGGGTATCTGACACCCTCTTCTGGCTTTCATGAGTACCAACACTCGTGTGTGTGTGTGTGTGTGTGTGTGTGTGTGTGTGTGTGTGTGTGTGTATGTGCATATGTGTGTGTGTGCATGCGTGCACACAAATAAATAAATTTTTTTTTAAAAAAGGAAGGAAGAAAGGAAGGAAGGAAGGATGGATGGAAGGAAGGAAAGAAAGAAAAGATGGAATCCACAGAAGAAGCTGTGCTTGCTGAGGTACTCCTCACAGGGACTTTTCCTGTGTGACTCAGTTCTTAGAATAGTAAGCCTGACTGATTGACACAGAAATCTGAAGTGTAATCCTACATGGCATTTACTCTTCCCTTAAAAGCAGCTTAATTTCAGTCTATGAGGCTATCAGTTCTCTCTGGGTTCACTAAAGAAAAATGTCAGATAATAATAGCCAAACTTGTAACAGCACTTGATAACTACATCTAGGTGTGGGCATCAGGGAACTCTGAGGGACTGTGTCAATGGGCACTGGGCTCCACTATAACTTTACCCATCTCACAAATACAGAATTCCCAGGAAGCAGCGAGCATTTGGGACCATCATTCCAGTGACTGGTCTGGTATTACATCCAGTGCATTCTAACTGCTAACACATGCAACCCTGTCTGAGAGCCACAATTAGCAAAGGTCTGTTTATAGCCACTGTCAATCAGGTTTGCCCAGTCACGGATGCTGACCAACACTGGCTTTTTCCTCAGGATGAAAGAAAATTAAGGGGACCGCTAGGAGTTGGTTGCAGTGGTAGTTTCCCATATTCCCAATTGAAATACTTTACTACTGCCATCAACTTTGGTAGGGTTTGGGAGAAAAGAAAAACAACTGAGATTCGGCATGACAGAACTCAAATCCATGACAAAAATAAAATAAAAACAAAAAAACAAAAAACAAACTCTGACTGTGTCCTCCAAAGAGAAATTAGCATTAAAGCCAAAACCAATAATTTGTTTAAGAAATATTTATTGAGTATTTCCTAAGTGCCAGGCACAAATCCATATTGAAACTGTGAAAGTAAATAAGCCACAGAGTCCCTGCCCTAATGCTCTAGTCAAATGTAAGAAAAACTTAGATGTTTTCATGAAAGAACAGAGAAGTCCCCACAAACAACATAGAGTGTGGTAAATACTACAAAGAACAGAATGTAACAAAGGTGACACCAAGGCCAGAGACTCCTAGATGTCATGCAGACAGGGTGGGGAAAGAAGAAATCCCTACACACATGACATTTAAGCTGAAACATAAAGAATCCATAGCCTGTCCAGCAGAGTTGTTTGAAATGCTTTCTCCAAAGGAAACAACTAGGAATAGAACATTCTAGACAGTACTGATGCTAGGTCTGTTTCAAAGAGGCTCAGAGGAAAAGAATCTATTTTTTAGGTCTGTGTAGAAAATAGCAGAGAAATTTAATTGTGATGAGACATGCTTAAATGTAACAATGACTAAATATATTTTTAAGACTGATTTCATTTTATGTGTATGAGTGTTTGCGTGTGTGTGTGTGTGTGTGTGTGTGTGTGTGTGTGTGTGTGTACATGTACGTGTGTGCATGTGTGCACCATGTGTGTACAGTGCCTGTGGAGACCAAAAGAGCACATAGAACTCCCTGGAACTGGAGTTGTGAATGGTATGAGTTCCCATGTGCATGCTCAACAATATTCCCAGATCCTCTGAAAGAGCAGAAAGTGCTCTTAACTGCTGAACCATCTCTCCAGTCCCTAGAGATTTATTTTGAAAAACAATTTTGTGCTGATACAGGAGCAGAGGATACATAAATTAGACAGAAAAAGAAAGCTTCAAGCGACTATTGAAATAATCGTAAAGCTGATGCCTTTTTGTCCAGACTCATAGAGAGAATTATAGTGGAAATATAGTAGGGGCAATTAATATTCTTGACTTCTAGACTAGATATATAACTGGAAATGAAGAAGAGGTTGATTACTAGTTGCCAATTTAGTAGCTGGATCATCACTTTGAGATCGAAACTAGAAAGACTGGGGAAGATTTAGTATGAGGCTCAGTGGTTAAGAGCACTTGCTGCTCTTACAGAGGACTGGAGTTCAGTTCTCAGCATCCATGTTGGGTGGCTCAAACCACCTCCAACTCCAATTCCAGGGAAC
The DNA here is from genome assembly GCA_902168405.1 of Peromyscus aztecus. NCBI lineage: Eukaryota > Metazoa > Chordata > Mammalia > Rodentia > Cricetidae > Peromyscus > Peromyscus aztecus. The sequence goes on along the minus strand of CABHPQ010175168.1, from coordinate 10,555 downwards.
CTAACTCCCTCTTCTGGCTTCCATGAGCACTGCATATACACAGTGCACATACCAGCACAGAGATGCACCTACATAAATATAAATAAAAACAAATCCAGAAAAAGAGCCTGTCCAGTGTGGTGGAAAAACCCAACTTTTGATTTAAACAACATACAATCTAGGATGCTTGTGAGATAGTAAAGCCAGAAAGTATGTGGTTGTTGTTTGATTGTGATGTTTATTAGAAGGCCCAGTGTGGGTTTTTATATTACCCCAAATGTAGGATTAGAGAGGATTTTATTTGCTTTGTTTGTGGTAGAGATGTTGGAGATCTCTGCCTATGTAGTCCAGGCTAGCCTCAAACTCACAGTCCTTCTGCCTCAGCCTCCATAGTCCTGGGATTCCAGGCATGTGAGCTGCCATACCCAGCCCAGGAACCAGAGTATCATTGACATCTCAGAAAACATGTACAGTACACACTATGGACCTAATTTTATTTTCTCCAAATTCTATCCAATAGTCCTAGTTTCAGTCATTTTTTTAAATCTCTCTGATTGCAGATGGAATGTGACTTTCATCATACACTAGATTTATGTTGTGTGTCATTTCTGGACCCGCATTCCACTGTTCCATTTGTCTGTTCATATCCTCTGTAATATCCATGTTATTTCCGGGGCTTCCCACCTATACAAATATCTAGTGTGTTAGTTCCCAGTACAATTTCCTTTTACGTTTTCCTGACTTTTCCTGCGCATTTTGTTCCATAGGACCTCTCATATCTGCATCACACAAATATTTGTTGCTATTTTATTTTGTAATGGGTAAACATTAGAAATGTAATTAGGCTAAAATTTTATCTCGTTTTCACTTGATCTATTAATTTGCTGAATTGCAGAACTTAAAATTCTGCACCTGTGGTCCAGAAGTGGGGATGTGTTCCACAGACAAGGAGAAGGCAGTGAAGCCTTGGTCTTCAGGAGGTAAAGGTAGAGAACTTCCTTTCTTGGGATTCCTGTGATGTCTGCTCTTCAGTTTGCTCTGCTGGATGCACAAGAATGCAAGAGTTAAGTTCCTGGGCCAAAGAACTTGAGGGTGTACTGTGGTTGCATCACCTCCCAGTACTGATACTCTGGGGACCGGACTTTTAAACACACACACCTTTTGGGAGAAACATTGGTGCAGATCATATCAAAAGCAAATGAATGTAAATGATTGAAATCTTAAATGCATATGATAAATCACAATGATAGTTTTGGGAAAGTAAAAAGCTACTAACCCCCTTTAGAGGTTGCCAAAATTCCAAAATAATGAGAATGAGAATAAGAATAACCTGAAAAACTATCCAAGACCAACAAATTGTAAAAGCCAAAAAAGTATGTGTTGATTTTGTCTTTCTATATGAGCCACATTTCAAACTAAACAGATTCCAAGAAGATACTGCATGACTGAGTTTGTCTCCCCACCTCTGAGTCATCTTGTCCATCTAGAAATGAAGACACATACCTTATAGTGATGCTAAGAGGATTACATTTGGCAATATGCATAAAACTTCCAGCATAAGGGCTTATCTCCTCAGCACAGTCATAATGCTTTCCAAGGGCTTCCGCACAAGTAACCTGTCATGTACTTCCTTTGTATTCTCCTGACCTTTTTCCCATTCTATTGAATTCATTGTAAAACTTTATCAAGGGTCAACTGTATGCCAAGCAAAACTTTGAGTCCAAATATAAAGATTAAGATAGTCTCTTGATCTCCAAGAACTTCCAATCTAGTGAGAAAGCTATTAAGAAGATAACCAAGAAGTCAGCAGAGACCTGCAGACTGCTGGAGACTCGGGAGCTTGTCCAGTGGTTGCTGTCACCCGACTTCCTGTGCTACTAAAGAAGGGGTGGGAGGAAGAATAGAGAAAGGGGAAGAGGAGGAAGAGGAAGGAGGAGAGGAAGAAAGGGAAGGGAAGAACAGAAGGAGGAGGGGAAAGGGAAGGGGAAGAGAGAAAAAGAAAAAGAGAAAGAAGAAAGTGGAAGGGGACACCAGGAAGAGGAGAGGAAGAGAGACATGAGCAGGAGGAAGAGGGGAGGAGAGGGAGGAGAGGGAAGCAGAGACCATAGAAAATTACCAAGAAAATCATGACAGAGATAAGTTAACAGCAGCAAAACAATAAAATGCATAGATTTCCCACGCATTGGATTCACAGGTAACAGTGCCTGCGGTCTGTCCTGTACAGCCTGCCTGGCAACCCACAGTCCTGTTCAGCTTTTCAAGGCACGATCCCTGTGCAGGACAAATAGAGCAAGAATGAAGATTAATGAAGACAAATAGCGCATGCGGTGGCAGGATCTAATTCAAGGTAAGCCGCCCCAGAGATGACAGCTGAGATTCACTCAGACCCCAACACCATCCCCAACAGCAATTCATTACACGCATGAAATGAGATAAGAATCAATGACCCCAGCGTTTGCTCTTCTTCCGGGACTCTCCTGCACGCAGGTGGTGAGCGGGTTGCAAAAATCTATTTGACTCAGGATGGAGAGGTTTCTGCTTTAAAGAAAAGGGGAAGAAACAGGGCTAGAGGTACAAGCAAGGTACTGAGAAACCGGGATAGAAACTGGTTCCTTGGTCACCTGTCAGATGTTATAACCGGTTATGGTCTAGTTTTTATTTACATATTTGTTTAGGAAAATAACAAAAAAAAAAAACTGGGAAGAAAGCAAAGTTAAGCAAGGCAAGCATGAACATATGAACATGCAAAGCTTTTTGAAAGGTGAAATAAATTGTTCCTCAGATGACCAGTCCTTAAAGTATGTGAGTGGCATCTGTAGCTGTGACTATCTTTTTAAGATTCTTGGGTTGTTATTTTTTAAAGATTATTTGTATTTATGCGTATGTGTGTGCCTGCATGTATGCACTCATATGTGCATGTGAGTGAAGGTGGGGGCCAGAAGATGGAGTCAGATCACCTGGAGCTGGAATTGCAGGCAATTCTGAGCCACCTGATCTAGGTGCTCGGAACTGAACTCAGTTCCTCTGGACGAGCAGCAAGGCTCTTAACCACTGAGCCATCTCTCCAGTCCTTGTCTTTGCTTTTACTTATGTGTATGTGTGACTGTCTGCGTGTGACATATGCATGTAAGTACCATGGAAACCAGAATAAAAAGGTATTGGGTTCCCCTGGAGCCAGAGTTACAGGAGTTTGTGAGCTGCTAGGTATGGCTTCTGGGAATTAAATTCCTCTGCAAGAGCAGCAAGCACTCTTAACTACTAAGCTATCCATCTCTCCAACCCCCATCACTGTTATTTTTAAAAAACCAACTTAAATGCAATCTCTTGGGCCAATGTTTCCACTATTTTTCATATCTTATCATGTATAAATGGGTAATGTTTTTACAGACTAAAGTACACAACTAGCACATGTTGGTGCTGTGCATCCAGGTCCCACTTAGTTCACCTGAGAACTGCAGGATAAATGACCCGAAGTCTCCCTGGCACCATCAGCATAGGCTCTGTCTTTCTGTGCACTGTTTTTGAGGAAGGCAAAGGGTTTGTAAAGAGAAGTACAGCCAGTCTACGAATTCTGAGATGGAGCTGAAGGACCTCGGCTATATAGAACTCTACACCCTCACCCCAAAGCAATTCTATTTTCTTCCTGTTTTGCTCAAGAAAATATTACTCTGGAGAAAGAAAGAAAGTCTAGTTTGAAAATTATTTCCTGCATCTAGGAACACTGAAGTTGAATTTTTTTTAAAGTAGGCTTGGAAACTAGATGTACCATTAACAGTGGTGTTTCTCAACCCCTTTATATTCATTGCATTGACAAGGCAAAATAACTCAATGCAACTGAAGTCTATGCTTTAGTCACAGTTATAGGCTACAGTCCATCATGGCAGGGAAGGCATGGCACTAGCAGTGTGAAGTTGCTGGTCCCACTGCATGGGCAGTCCCAAAGCAGGTGACAACACAAGCTTACCTTCTAAGACCCCAGCCTAAGGAATGGTGCCACCTACAGTCAGGGTATGTTGTGGAATATTAGTTTAACTATGTAAAGGCATGTGACATTTGTTTATGTGGCATTTAACTATGTAAAGATGTGTTGCTGTTTTACCTTGCCTGCCTAAGGCACCTGACTGGTCTAATAAAAAGCTGAATGCCCAATAGCTAGGTAGAGGGAGGGATAGGGAGGGATAGGCAGAGCTGGTGGGCAGAGAGAAAAGGGGAGCCAGCCAGACAAGGAGGAAGTAGGAAAGCAGAATGGACCGTAGTAGATGAGGTAAATAAGCCTTGGGGAAGCACCTAGATTAATAGAAATGGGTTAATTTAAGTTAAAGAAAAAAGTTAGCTAGAAACAAGCCTAAGCTAAGGCCAAACATTCCTAATAATAAGTCTCCATGTCTTTATTTAGGAGCTGGTTGGCAGCCCAAAGAAAATTCCAACTACAAGAGTGGGTCTTTCCTTTAACTGAAGCTCTCTAGAAACATCCTGGTAAACAGCAAGGGTTTGTATTCCAGGTGATTTTAAAACCAGTCAAGTTGACAATCAAGATTACCCAACAGAATTTTCATGAAAGCCCACAGATTCTGGGCTTTCCCTCACAGAGTCAGAATCATCCCTGGTTTAGCTCAGGCATCTGATAATATTTGAAAACCTCTTCAAAGCTATTGGCAGGTGACAGCTTCTGGGAATGGAAGCATCTTTGACTGCTAAGGGTATGGCCGCTGGTAGTTTTCTCACACTCCTGTGGATGGTCCCATGAACCCACGCATTTATGGGCAGCACTAATTGAACTCTGTGGGTTGCCAAGAAAGAAATACAAAATACAAAATTGGGAAGAGATCATATTGGAAGACAAGGTCAGAATTGGAGGGGCAATATGGAGGTGGATATTTCATTGTATATATGTATGAAATTCTCAAGAATAAGGAAAATTATTTTTTAAAAAACTTCTTAATATAATTCTCACATGTATCCAAGTTTGAGAACCACTGTATTAGGGGGACCTACTGGCCACGCAGAAAAGGTCCTGTAACAGAAGTCTGTTAAAACACATTCCTGACAGTTTCATTTACCAACTGCAAACTATACGTCTACATCCTAATCTCTTATTTAATAAGAAGGTAACAGCCCTGTTGATATGTTCTTGTGAGTTTTGCAAAATGATAAATTTTACCCGGGAAAAAGAAAACATCAACACCAGCAGATGTGGAGGCTACAGAGTGGGAAGACAGCTTCTTGGCTTTTCTTTTTAAAGACATGGAAACACTCATAGAGCAGCATGATCGAAACTGCTTGGTGAGGACTGAGCATGCTCAGATCTCCTCTCACCCCTCTGCTCTCCCCGTCCTCTCCCACTCTCATGGTGAAAGACAGATATTCAGGTCACTTGAAAATAGAAACTAACAGAACAGATGTACAAATCTGGAGCTCTCGTTTAGGACAGAAAAGGAGAGAAAATAGAAATTGAGGAAGGCATGAAGGAAAAAACACTCAAAAGATCTGAGACCATTCTGTTCCCTAGGATCCTAGAATCTCCAGAGAAAGGATGTTACATGAAACAAGAGAAAAGAAAATCTTCAGACACTTCTGGAAGTTGAAAAACAGCTGTTATTATTTTTCAAGACATTGTGTGCTCACTATGGTTTTTCTATTTAGGATTCATGCACGGTTATCACTTGCTGAAATCGTGCCAAACATAACACAGACAATTCCTATGGACCAGATGTTGTGTTAGCTTATATATGCATTATAAATTACCTTGACTATACTTCTGTGACCATCAGGTACATATACTCTAATTTCATCCTGAAAGATACAGAAGCCACAGTTGAAGAAACTGAAGCATGAGGAAGCTGCATGTCCAGTGTTCAGGACCAGAACCAAGACGGACACTTCTTGAGTCAGGTTTTTCCATATCTTAGGCACTTTAGGGATCAAAACATCCCACGGACCATTAAACCGGTGGTGAACATGATCTGAGAGCCGCAGCAAGAGGAAGTGGAGACCCAGAATGCTTTTCATTTCATTTCCCTTCCGGGATGAGTGAGGGTTAGGCTATATGAACAATTAATCTGTTAGTATCTAACGCGAATTTAAGTATAAGCTGTCAATTTTCCATCTGGTAATACAAGGACAGTGAAATTAGGCCAAGTGACAGAGGGATTAATCAATGCTAAGCGATTTCGACTTAGAGCAAGATAAAGGTTAGAAAAAGCTACATTTTGTGGATTTAAAAATAAATAGAATAGTAAATTTAAAAATCACAGCTATTTTGCAAATAAGTTCACTGCAGCTCCTACTGAGGGAAATGGAAAGAAAGAAAATCTTATCTAATTATAAGCTTCAAACTGCCAGAGGCCATGAAGCAATAAAAAACAGTCAGGAAATTGTTCATGTTCAGAGGTCAGAACCCAAGAAGGGAAGACCCTGCAAAGCAGATAAACGGAGACCCAGGAAATGCAGGGCAGTGCCCTGTGAAGCACACTGTGGGGAGGAGATCAGAAAAAGCCGGGAGGAAGGAAAACTGGCCAAGGTTTCACGGTCCCCACATGGGCCAGAGATAAAGACAAACATGCACCGAGCTCATCCAGCCGACCTGATCCTGTGGCACCAGAACAAGGACAGAGAGCGTTGTTCAGCCCTGTGGCTGAAGGAAGAAAGCACGCGTGGTTAACAGAGATGATTTTCTTCCTATCCTGAACTGTACGCAGGCTGTACAACACTGCAATTATCAAAACTTACCCAATGGCCCACTTAATTTTTACGGAATCTGTAAGTGTATAAGAGATATACACATATGAATGATGGGTTTGCACATACATGGGCACAGACACTTCTGTCTGTACATGCATGTATGGGCTGAGAGCAATGTCATCTTCTTTGGTGGCTCTCCACATCATTTTTTAGAAAGGGTCTCATTCACAGACAAGCACACTTCTATGAGCCTCAAGAGATCCTTGCCAGGGACTGAGGTCAGTAACGGGGGAGAAAGAAAGTCCTACTGGGACACGGACATGGACACACATACACATACACATACACACACACACACACACACACACACACACACACACACACACACGAAACATGCCCATGTGCCAAGCCATTCTGACTGAAGCCATGGAGAGGATTAGGAAACCCAATTAGCAGCAGCCAGAGAAGAATGGCTGGAGAAGTTGCCTGCTGCTGAGGCAGGGGTGAGGTATGGAGAGACTGTTCTCACCATGCCTAGACATGCCTAGTGCCTGCTGCTGAGGCAGGGGTGAGGTATGGAGAGAGAGTTCCCACCATTCCTAGACATGCCTAGTGCCTGCTGCTGTGGAAGGGGTGGAGTGTAGAGAGACGGTTCCCACTCGGCCTAGACATGGGAGTTGAGTGGCACTGAGTAAACTCCGTGGGAACCCACTCCACACACTCAGCACAAGGCAGGAGCAGTGCCCATAGGGAAGCGCTGGAAAGCGGCACTGGATTTAACACAAAGATAACACAACTCAAACCCAGCTCAACCCTAACTGACTCAACGCCCCACATCCAGGACTTCAAAGAAGGTCGGACAGGGCGTATGAAGAGGGAGAAGGATCACAAAAACAAGTTGTTTGAAAAATGCCATGATGACATAGAATTCTTTGTAAACCAACAAAATGAAAAATATCCATGATAAATCATCTTAAACAATCCATTGAAGTAGGCAGGTGATGTGGAACAGGTGGGGAAGCCCATCTCAGGGCTACGCCTTCTGGGGAGGCAATCAATAAAACACTGAAAATTCTAGTAGATTTCATAGCTGTAATATGCATTCCTTTAACCTGGTCATTGGCAATCAAAAAAAAAAACCTCTAAAGCTATAGATACACACTAATTATATGAATAAATGCCATGCCCTTAATGTAGACTTAATGAACTTTAGAATCCACAGCCTTTATGTCTGATAATATCATTTAGTTCAGTCATTCCAAGAAGCATGCTCACTTTCAAGGCTAACACTGTCACATACATCCTTATCTCCCATTTCCAAACTCCTTCTCCCAGGACCTTTAGAAACAGACCATGCCTTGACTTCAGCTACTTCCTCCTTGTCTGGGTTTAAAGAAAGTAATTTGCCATTCTGGATTTTAATTTCATCATCAGTCAATGAGAAAAAATAGTAATCAACAGCTTGGAAAGCTGTTAGAAATGTAATAACACAGGTCAAGAGGACAGTGTGTAGAAGGTAAACACTGGCCACCTTTACCAAAATAAGAGAGCCAGAACCAGGAGCTTCTCTTTGATTCACGTCAGTGTCATCTGACAGGTTGTACCTGGTATTCAGTCCCTGGCTTTCTTAAATGCAAAATGCTCAAAGCAGGGGGTTTCCAAGGTTGCTAAATTCTGAAAATTCTGATTCTGGCCAAAAAGAACTTTTGAATTTCTATTGTGAATTGATATGTAATCTAATCAAAAGAGAGGCTAACATCTGACATCTGCCTGCAGAATGAAGGGATGATCATCAAATCAAATCAAATCTCTCTCTCTCTCCTCTCTTTCTCTCTCCTCTCTGTCTCTCTCCTCTCTCTCTCTCTCTCTCTCTCTCTCTCTCTCTCTCTCTCTCTCTCTCTCTCTCTCTCTCTCTCTTCTCTCTCTCTCTCTCTCTCTCTCTCTCTCTCTCTCACACACACACACACACACACACACACACACACACACACACACACACACACACACACACCCCTCTGGAGTTCAGGACACTCATTCTATCTAGTAGCAAGAAACAACATTTGTTTTTTCTCTAGCTCTTCTGCCCAGAGTCCCATTTTTGTTGTTTATTTGGGTTCTTCTGTGCCATTAATTTTCATTTGACTGTATCACGTAAAGAACTGTGATCATTAGCAAACCTTCACCCACTGAACACATGAATCTTCATTAAAGCTTCTCGTTCCTTTTTGCTTAAAGTGTTTTCAATTTGTTTGGTAATTTAGCCAAAAATAATTCTGCAACATCTGGCTTTGGTTTAAAACCAAATGTGACAAGATTAATGACATCAGAATAAGTTACCCAGTACAATAATATGAAACGTGGTGTCACCATCAGGACAGCTTGCTGAGCTGGATATTGTTGTAAACAAAATCTCCCAGAGAAAGCCAGTGTGTCAGAACATCTAGTCTCTCTATGCAGCCCTGACTGTTCGAAGTGCACTTGGCTGGCCTTAAACTCACAGAGATCTGTTTACCTCCACTGGGGTTAAAGGCATGCACCACCATTTGCCTGATGCTACCATTTGATTTTTAAGTAAGATCTGATGGATCAAATTAAATTTGTGTGACTTCAGAAGACACACAGAATACACCAGTACATGCTACACACTGATAGAAATTAGAAACTTATCTCACACAAGCCCATTTTCAGAGTAGAAAATCAGCACAAACCCTGAGTACACTGTATTTTTCCATCAAGTTAACGATGCCCTCGGCTCTCCCATACATCCTCATTTTGGCCACTCGTGTTTGTCACTGTGCTCACAAAGCACATTTGTTTCGCCCTTTCTTCTTATAAAACTGCTTCTATCTGCTCACAGCAATAAATGTAAAGATGCAAAGCATTACAAAAATGCACCTCTCTCCTCGTAATAATTTATGGAAAGTTTACATCTATGAGTCTCATACTTCCCAGCTCTAAAGGCTCACTCTGCAGAGAGTGTGGGGCTGTATACCTCATTTCTCCACTTGCCACAGTACAAAGTCAGTGGTCTCCTGGCTTCCTTGTCTCCTTGCAAGTCAGAAGTCTGTACCTTTTAGAGTCCCCATGCATAGCCAGGCTTTGGGTGTGGTGTATTAGCGAAGAGAGTGAAATGTGCAGGACAGTACTCCAGGTATTTGTGTGCCTTAAATAAAACCTACCCTAAGCACAGAGAGCCGAGGCATCCACATCCGATCGCACATAGTGGATCAGTGTAGGAAGAAAGGTGCTGATAGCCCTGGTCTATTAACCAACATCTCCTAAGAAAGCAACACAAAGGGGAGATTAAACATGTAAGGGTTGAGCTGGGGGTGGAGCTGAGTTAGTAACGTGCCTGCCTAGTACACACAAAGCCCTGGAATTGATCCCCAGCACCACATAAAAGGGTGTCCATTCCCATAATCCCAACACTCAGGAATTAGAGGCGAGAAAATCAAAAGGTTCAAGGTTATTCTCAGCTCCATCATGAGTCCAATTGTCTGGCCTGGGACACATGATAACCCATCTAAAAAGAAAATATGAGGATTTTATCAAGGTATCTGTGTTGGAAGATATAATAAAGCAGTGAGGGACGTGTGGGCTTTCCTTCAGGTCACTGTGACCCAGAGTAAAGATGGGGCAGAAAGCTGAGTGAATGTGTTCTAGACAGGCACATTCCCAGAAGTCTTCGCTGCATCCTTGGAACACTGCCAGCTAGGAGCCTTTCTCATCTTGGAAGCCAAACTGGCATCCATGCTGGTCATTTGTCTCAGTGGAAACAGCCAAGGAGCTTTGTCAATGACGCGGCCATGCTCAAGGTCTTTACCACACATGTGCTCACAGCTGTCACACCTGTAAAAAATCACTACAACAATCATTCTCAATGACAGCTTCCCTT
>CABHPQ010175167.1:21692-43647 GCA_902168405.1 Peromyscus aztecus | reverse complement strand
GGTATCTGTTAGTGATTGCCTGTTCTGGGATACTTGGTGGATTGGCTGTGTTAAAATGCAGCCTTTGCTTAAGAGACGTACTAAGTTGTTTATTGATGCCCGGGAGGAAAAGGGTTGGGCACATACTTATAAGACCTACGATCTTTCCCAGAATTTAGAAGGATAAAGGAATTGCTAAGAATTTGACATTGGAACTGTTCCCTCTAATTGTGGCTTAGCCTATTTCATGGGGGAGGGACATGGAATCCAAAAGGTGACATCCTGAACAATATGGGAGCTATTCGTGGTTAAAAAAAGAAAACAAAACCAAACCAAACATTTAGCCAAGAGCTCTTGGCTAAGCTAATGTGTGCTTTAGTTTCAGGCAGAATAAACTGAAGTGGACTTGTTTTGCAGTGACATTTAGGAAAATTGACTAAAATATATGGCCTGTTCAATATTTTTTTCCCTTCGTTTTTCTTTCTCTCCTGCCTTATAGCTGCTTTTATTTTTCTGTACTTTGAAATCATTGCAAATGTACTTAAGAACACACATTCTGAAAATGTTATCAATCGTAAGGAGTTTAACAATGAATATTTCCATTCTTTCTGCACATAGCACTGCTTTAGAGATCTCCTAACTCACCACAGTGGATTGCACAGTACAGATGCTCATCCACTGCAGTTAGCCCTTCTGTCCAGGGGTGCTGTGGATGTCATCCTGCTCATGTAGGAATTCTGTTATTAATTCTCTGTTTTTCCTCCTTCGGAGGTTTATTTGTTTAGAATATATTACTACATCTGCTAAACATACCAGTTTTGGAAAAATTAGAGTTTAGAAAAGTACCCCCAACGCCAGCTTCCATCAGATAAGCAAACGACATAGCAGTTGTATTCCCCAAGTTATGATTTAGGTGATAAATGTTCCCAGCATGACCTCTGATACTATGGAGAGGATGTAATATACCCCTCATATATTTATGTATTCATATTCTGTAGTATTATGAGTAACTTCCTATCATCTTCAGGGCCTATAAGTTGTTCCAGAACTTAGAAAACAAAGTTTCCTAAAATTAAGACAGGCCTTTGTCTAGTTCAGACTTATTCCCTTCAGTTAGTAAATGCCCAGCTCCTGCCCTGCCCCTGTCTGAAAGCTCCTTCTCATTGTCCTTCCAGACTCCCATTGAAGAGGGGGCATGTCTCTCATAGCCCCTGCTGCTTCTCTTGCTTCTGTCTTAGCCTCTCTCTCCCTGGCTGGCTTGTTTCTGCTCCTCTCCACCGTGGCTGTGGAGAGCTGACCTCACCTCATGCATTTTGGTTTTTTACTTACGTCTCTGTGACAGTTGCCGCTCTTGAACCACTTTTATTAACCTTTGAAATCTTTAGACTTTCTGATATTTCATTATCTTATCTCAATCCTTACTTTTCTTATTTGTTATTTTTATAGTTTACTTTTGTGTGTTATAAGTATTGGTCTTTCTGTGATACCATTTAATACTTGTTTCCCCCCTGCATACTGCATATGTGTTCCTGTTATTTTACATTTCTTTTTAATTTTCTGATTACTACCCAACTCTTTCTCCAGCCTAGACTTTTCCATATGACGTCATGTTTGCAGGTTCATCTATTTCAGTGGCTCTTTGGAAGCTGGAGGTGGATGTGGGCAGAAGCTAAGGAGTTCCGTGTCGGTTCTTACCCTCTAGACAGCCTCTGTTGTGCGTTAGTGGTATCACCCATTCATGTTCTGTCCCCTGATGCCAGCTGTATACTATGCCACTTAAGTCAGAAGCCAGGAAGTCCTCCTGAATGCCCTCTTTTCTCTAGTTCTTGCCCACTTCTTCCGTGTCAAATGGCAACTAAGCTGCTGTTCCCTTGTTTATTTCTGTATTCAAAGTGAAGTGACTCCTGTTATGAAAAATTGTTACTCGATGGTTTAAAGTTCCACCTGTAAGAGAGAATAGGTTCTAGAGATGTGCTGTTCAATATAATACCTATACTTAAATTACTAAATACGCTAAAAATTTGTTGGGACAGTAGATAGATCCCACAGCAAGTATTCTTAATACAAAACAAAGCAGAAGTAGAAAAGCCCTCAAAGGAAGATGGTCAGAGATGCATTTATTACCTTAATTGTGGAGATGGTAACATGAACATATACATATGTCCAACTCATCAAATTGTTGACATTAATTCTGTGCACATTTTTGTGCAACCAATTTCAATAAACCTGAAAGGGTTTTAAGGGACTCCCATTAGCTTATTTTTTCAGACTCTGTTTTCAGCATGATTTTGGCTCTTTCTCATTATATGCAGATCTGATCTGAGCCTTGCAACTTTATTATTTTGTGTAGTACTGGGGATTAAACCAAGGATCTCACAGCAGAGGAGTGCTCTTGTAGAGCTATCCCTCCATCCCCCCTTCAAAATTTTATTTTGAGACCGAGTCTCATGAGGCAGGAGGGCCATGAGCTTGCTGTGCGTCCGCCATTGTGTGTGTGTGCCCTGGACCTGGCTACCTGGTCACTTTTGTACCTCCCCACTCCCCAAATGATGAGCATCTCCACTGGAGTGTTGGATGAGATAGACCGTCTCCAGCATTCTCCAGTGCTGTCATTTCTTTCCCTGCTTTCCATGTCATGTTCTGATGGCTGACTTGGGTTTCCTTTTGTCCCCTGTGCTCTTTGGATGGAGGAAAGCATTCTGTCCACTACTCCCTGCTCATGCTGGACCCAGCCTTCTCATCTTTATAGCAATTGTTTCTGTTGGATAGTGTGTGTGTGTGTGTGTGTGTGTGTGTGTGTGTGTGTGTGTGTGTCCGTGTGGTGAGATACGTAGTAGGAAATTTAGGAGCTTCTTGAACTTTTACTCATAGCTACCAGCAACTGTCCCTTTTCTGTCTTTCTTGTGACACCCAAATGAAACTAAGCATTCCCAAGTGTTTCCTTGATGACCATCTATTTCCTATTAGAATACCTTCCTACATATCCCTTTGCTGAAATACTTCTGATCATATGTGGTGGTTATGTCTTGACTTGTTCATCTTCTTATATTTATGGATAGATGTGTGTATATATATATATATGAGTGCACATGTACCACAGAGCACATATGAAGGTCAGAGTTCAACTTGCAGAAGTGTGTTTTCTCCGTCCACCATATGTGTTGTGGAATCTAACTTCCTTTATCAGACTTGGTGGCAAGCAGCCTTACCCACTGAGCTGTCTTGTTCATCTTTATGGGTGTTAGAGGTCCGTGTATCCAGGACCTCTAGAACATGGTTAAAATTGAATGGTCTCCAGTCAACATGTGTTCATCCACTAACTATACCAGAGCTGTGCCTCACTCCTGTTCTAAATAAGTAAGAAACGGCAATCAACAATGTGAAGAATTTTGTTATTTCAAATGAAAGAATTTGATAGTTTAATTTGTCAATTTTTAGTAATTTTTTTGGTAGTAAGTAATTTAAGGTTATATACTGTAAAGGTATATGAAGGAAGTTGCGTAATTACCTTTTAAAAGACTTATTTTAAAAAGAGTCTAGATTCTTGTGAGCCTAATTCATTTCATTTCCTTAATTTATCTACCACGGTTGACATACTCTTTTGATAACAAGATTTTGTTTGTTTATTCCTGGGTAAAGCATTTCTACCCTTTTCGGGTCCTTTAGACATTTAAGATAGATATTCAAAGAGGATTTTTAATATAGTGAGATAAAAAGAAGCCATGGCTGCAGAGATGTCTAAGTGAGTTAAGTTCACATTCCAGGTGTGTGTGTGTGTGTGTGTGTGTGTGTGTGTGTGTTGTATATGTGTACACGCTCATGTGTGTTAATGGTGTGAGTGTATGATAAATTCAGACTCTTAAGTGATACTAATACATTGCCTTCATTGTGGTAAATTGGGAGAATTAAGGTTTCTAGGATAGCAGGGCTAAAAACAGATGTAATCATGAAGTATTCCATATTTCCTTTATCTGCATCTTAATGATTCTCTAGCCTCCATTTCCCTCTCCTTTATGTGGGTTTCTGTAGTATAAAGTACGTGTGGCAAGTATTCTGATCCCATGGCCTCCTCTGTCTGCAGAGGTGTATGTGAGTGAGACCCCTTTTAATCATCCGTGTAATGATTGGTGGCTCCCTGTTGTTAAACCACAGTTATTGATCCATCATCACGGAAGCACATAGCTGAAGGAGCTGGTGCTGTCAGGCATTGATTGACTAGGAAGGAAGTGTAGAGATATTCTAACTCACTTTTATTTTCATCAGCAACAGTTACAGTGGAGATGTGTGCGAGACCTCCAGGATGGAACATCATTTTTTCTGCATTAAGAGGTGTCTGATGTGACTGAAATTGCTGGAATAACTCAAACGGCCGCGTTTAAAATATTTAGAACAGAAGAAACTGTCCAAAACCTTCTCATCTTACTTGGCTAATGGTTCAGACTCTGGCAAATAGACCTGGGGGTAGTGGTGAAAAGGAAGAGATCATATGATTCTGAATAAAATTATTCAGAAGCAAATTGAGCAACAGATGATATATGTTAAAATTTTATAAAAGGTATTTCCAAGTTAATAGGGACAAAACAAGCATGTTTTGTGAAGGCTAAATCATACCCTGGCTGCTCAGAGAAGTTCAAATCATAATTAGTAGTTGTACTCTTTTCACATTTGGGGCCATTTGAGGAGGACTGTGGCTCTACAGTATACACCGAAATGTTAGGTAAGGACAAAATAAAGATACAGCTGACGCTTATGACAGTGCCTCTCTGTCTTTTGTTCAGGTTACGGAGATTTCTAAGTCTGAAGTGAGCCTTGTTGGTTTCCGAGCACTCGGTAGTAGCGCTTGTGTTATGCCCTAGCTGTGATCAGATCAAAATAAAAGAACAACAAAAATAGATGACGGGGGAGTACACTAAGAGTGAAACCCGGACACAAGACTGAAGCCACAGTCCCTGGTGACATTTTTCCCGGGCCTCAGAGCCTGAGCTTTGTCGCTCTCCCTGAATGTTTTATTTTTGTTCTAATTACAGTATCTTGCCTGTACTTTGTCCCTCTGATGCTTTGTTAAAGCCCAGATCACTCTGTGCAGACCGAGCTCCTAGGTGTGATTTATTGAGTGACAAGTAGCTGTAGGGTAGAATGCCCGCCTCTGTACCTGAGTAAAGCATTAGACATCACAGAGCTGGGCCAGGCAGGAGGGGGCCGCAGGAAGGGGTGGGGGAAGTGAAGAGCACGGAGCAGGAACGCAGCAGCTCCTGGATACAGATCAGAGGAGAGGTTCTGCCACAAATCACCTGGAAACATGTCAGGCGCTGTGTGTCTGTTGTTCTACACTGAGGGCACAGCCGTAGTCCAAAAGTATTGATTCTTTCCTTTGTATGGAGACAGAGACTGTCAGACCTACGGGCTGACCTTGGTATGGTGCAGACAACTATTCCCCACCCTGCTGACTAGATGAACCCCACAGGAAAAGCCCGGGCAAGAGATGCCAGTGTCCACTTCTCAGGCACAGGGAGAAACAGATGCCTGCTGAAACTGCTTCTGTTCCCCCTGCCCCCCCCGCCCGTGCTCAGCTCCCCCCCCCCCCCCCCCCCCCGTGCTGCCTGTGATAGAACATGGGAGGAAAGAATCTTGGAGTAAGTGTGAGTGAGTGTGTGTATTTGTGTGTGTCTCAAAATGCACAGAAAGAAACTTTTTTTTTTTTAATTTTTACTTATCTATAAGATATCCTGGAGGTCCACTGTGCGCGCAGGTATGCTAGTATGCAGGTGTGTGCATGTGTTTTGTGTTTGAGGAGACAAGAAAAGAGTCTCTGCTCTTTTTGTGCATGTGAAAAAAGGAATCTCAGTGTGAGGCCATGTAAGTATATGGTTTGGGCCACTTTCCTCCTTCTCCTCAGTTCCAAAGTCCTTAGAGATAGGTGAGATGTGGGGAAAGTAGCCACCTCTCAAACTTAATTGATCTTGAGTTCTTCCTTAAAGTTGTTTAATAAACTGCACAGATCCACCAGTCTGCGATTTCACTGTTCTCTTTCTCATCATGAACTCTGCAGAATTTTTAAATCATTTTGCAGCATTTAAGTATTTTCTACTTCCTTTACAAAATCAAGTATTTTTTTAGCTGAACAAACTAATGTGAATTTAGAATTCATATTTGCATTGGCTAAATATAAACAAGACTATGAAGCCCACCTGATTTTGAACCTGTGAGCCCCTGGAGGGGTGGGGTGGGGAGGGAAGAGACTGCAGCGTGCACATCTAGACCTTGTTTTCTTTATAGTGTTTGCCCCGAGTACCAGGGAAGGTTGTGCAGTTCCTTCTTAATGAAGCTGAGAGCTTTACTTCATTAAAACTAAAGGAGGGTGCCTTTCTCCCCCTTGCTTTTAAGAATGGTGCTTCCTGCTCACCTGCTGCAGGATTGAGGTGTCCCTGAAGAAATCTACAGGCCCTTTTCCTTTTGCCCAAAGGCCAGTTTGAGACGCCGATGGGCGCGAGAAGTGGTGTCAGTACGCATGCTTGCTGTAGCACCAAGACCCTCTCCTGCCAGGACGAGGCTTTCTGTGCCCAGATCGAACACTGCAGACAAACTCAGGGGGTGTGTAGGTATGTGGGGTTTGAGTAATTCAACAGTAGTCTTTCCTTGAAGGGAATTTTCAAAGTGGCCAGTTGAAGACACAGATAGCAAGTTCATGGAAGGCATCTCAAGTTCTTGTGTTGGAGATCAATTTATTACTTACATGCATGTTTTCACATTAAAACAGTTGAAATGACTCTTTTATAACCTAAAAACAAACAAACAAACAAAAACAAACCCAACAACCCATGGGTTAAAAAAAAATCATTTGCTTTAGAGTCAGTTTTAAACTTATTTTTAAGAGGTGAAGATTTTATTACTGTATTGGGGTTTCCAGACTCTTAAGATTAAAAAAAAAAAAGGTTCTTATAAAAGACTATTAGGAAAGAAACAGTATACTAAATATACTAAGATTCAGTTAATTATTTTGGATTCTTATGTTCATTCTAAACAGTTTTCATTTTCTTTGTCAGACCTTTGCTTCTGGTTAGAAATGCCTTATATTTTGCAGGTTCAGAATGGCTAGATAAATATTTATTAGACAGAATTAAGGGGCTTGACTTAGGATATGTCATTGTTTTTGAATAAGAACATTCTGGTTATAAAATAGGAGATAAATGAATCTCCTATTTGTGAGCTGCTACCATGTAAGAAATACAGTACAGAGAACAGATTGGGAAAGGTTTAAGGTCTGAGCACTTAGGATCGCTATTTTTAACACCTTGCTTTCCCTTTAATATATACATGCTAATCGTCTTTCTCTCTCTCACCCCTGTGTGTGTTATGCCCACCTGATTTACTGCTAAAATCACATTGCTTTGGAAAGTGTCAGTTGAGTTATCCCTTGTCTTGTTAGTATCATGTTTGATTTCTTGGACAGAGGCATAAATCACCATCTAATATGCAGGTCTTTTGAAGATGCACCCAAGGTTTATTGCCAGTAACAGACTAGTGGCCTTATGTGGACTTTCCATGAATAAAACAGATTGATGAGCCATTTTATAGCATCGCAAGCTGTATTATAAATACATCACCCTTTTCTGTAATTTAACGTGAGGAACAGCCTAATGAGCTCCCAGCATGATCAGTCAGAACTGGGAGTTTTGTGTAGCATCTAGAACAAGGGGCTGGTGGAGAGTAAGAAGTCCGAATCCTATGTTTTCTTCAGTTCAGTGACAAAAATCTTTGTAATATGAATCATTTGAAACAGCGGTTAAGTCAGGCTAAATTTGGAGTCTGCCAGAGAAGTAAAGGGAAATACGAGGTGGGTCTGATTTTGCTTGTAGCTGGAAGCTAAGGTGATAGGCTTTGAAAGTCATTCATTTCTCATCTTTTTTTTTTCATTTTTCTTTCCTGGTTGAAACTATTAACAAAAATGGATCAACAAATTAGAAATAATACCTGATCTAACATCTACCTGGCAGCTTAGAAGATGAATGAGTAGATATATTTAGCACTGTAAGGATCTTTGAAAACTATTTTTATTACATAGACATCAGTGTTTAAACAACACACAGGATCGTATCATTGTGGATCTTTGACTCCCTAACTGTTCTGAAAGCACACGACACTCTGTCCTCCAGGCATCATTTTGTGCAAGTGGTTTTTTTTTTTTTTTTTTTTTTTTTTTTTTTTTCTTTCTCTCTACCTGGAAGCTGCTGTCTATTTTAATCTAGAGAGTATCTCTTTTTTCTAAACGCAGTTGATTACGTCTTGCCACCCTTGTCTCTTTATACCAGCTAAAATTGTGTTATACATTTTTAGATTAAGCTTTGGTCTAAAGCAACATTATTTACAAATGTAAATTGTGGAATGTCTTTGTAAAAACCATCGAATAGTTTTTCCGAGTATGCTTATCTATCACGAAAGCATTGAGGCAGTTTGGCAGACTCAGGTTTGTATACTCTAGACATGAATACCTTGAGTGCAGGGTGAGTGCAGAACTGAAAAGGCTTTAATTAGGCTGTACAGACTAGGTTAAAATGCATATGTTACCACGGAGACATAAAATGCCAGCAAGGACCTAACTTGCCTGGCCCAGTCCTGCCTACAATCAATTCACATACAATGTCTCCAATCAGGAAAAAGAATTAAGTGAAATGGCCCTATTATGCCCTTTGCTTCTTATTAAAAATGGTTAATAAGTGAAATTCTACCTCAAAACATACTTTCAGGTAGTCTCAATGTTGTTTTGAATTTTAAGGAGTTGCTGTGTCTTGTAAATGACATTATTCATTTAACATTTTGTATTCAGGGCAAAGTTCTTTTGAAACCAAATGTGTATTTATCTCTCCCTTTGCCTTTTCCTCTGCTCATTTGCCTCCCTCTTCAGTACATCTGGGGCTGAGTACAGACTTCAGGTGTAAGCTTATCTGAATAAAACACTGTTTCTCAGTGTCTTCGTTTCTAAAACTGTGGATTCAAATTTAACCTTTCTCTGGGGAGTGTATGAAAAATCGTACGGAGTAAACTTATAACCGTCTCTGCTTCCACATAAGTCATTGTTGGACATTTAATTCTATTCTCTGTGATACCCTAGGAACTTAGAACTAAGTGAGTGCCTTGATGTTTTAGGGTAGATTGAACTAAAGCTTGAGGCCATGCTATTGGTGACTTTGTAGCATTGGCTGAAGGTTGCAGTGGTGCAGTATCTGAGAAACAAATGTTAACTGGTTCATTGTGTGTCCATTGGGAAAAGATTCTGACCTACCTATTCAAGGTTTTGCAGCTTCCACACAAAATCATAGTGATTCTGAGCTTGCAAATTAAAGGCTGGTTTGCAGACGTGGCCTTCCCTCATATAGTGACCGATGTCTTACTAAGCCTTCCTTTCTCTCTTGCCCCTCAAAAATCTAAGGGCGGAGCTTTTCTCTCTGTCTTTCTCTCTGTTCCCTGTCTTTCTGTCTCTCATGATAAGCCTTGTTCATCAGTGCTGCTAATGTTCTCCTTGAGTCCAGTAATATGTTTCATAAGAAAAGCAAAAGGCTTATGAAAGATGTCACCTGTGAACTCGATTCTCCCTGTATTTATGAAAGATAAGAGGGCTCTGGGAAAGTCATGTTCAGAACTAATGGTTTTTGAAGAATTCTACAGCTGCTGATGACTTGTCTCTTAACATATTGTCTGCTCGGAGGCAGTGCACATTCTGCTCTCCAGTGGTTTTAATCTTGGTTGCAGCATGAAGAGAACCACACTCTCATCTGATGCCTCAAGCTCTGGAAAGACCTTAGATGTTGTGTTCGTTTCAGTTTTTCTTTCTCTGGGATTCATCATTTGACATTTTCATAGTGTGAGATGAATGCATACATCTTTACACACACTTGTCCGTGAGAATCTGCTTCTCTACACGTGCTATTCTAAGTATGCCTTATCTTCCATTACAGAGCCCAAGGGTCTTACGGAATTATGCCTTTTTGGTACATCATTGGTTTTATGCAGTGATTGATTCAAACAGTGTGTTTATCATAGGTTAAAAAACCTCTTACACAGTAACTGTCTAGTTTTCTTTAGAAGTTCTACTGGAAAACTATTTCTAATGAATTGTAAATAGATATCAGTTAAGTAAGTTGTGTTAATGTCATTTGCAAGATTGCCTAATGGTCAAGAGACTAGAAACTGCTTGTCAGATATTTCCTTTAACTAATGTGGTATTTTTGTGGTTTTCAAATGATACAGTTCATACAGCTTATTTGATGGCACCTCATTTACCACCCCTTAGTTTACTTTAGAAAAATTGTTATTAAACTTGCCATGATAGGCTCTGCCCTCATTACTCTGCATTTAGCCCAGTGAAGAGTGTTTGCTTTGTGACACCTCTCCCTAGCCCTTGGTCATTGAGGAAGCTAACGGAGTTCCATGTTCAGATCATGTTTCTAGTCTGCTTTCTAGCATTGTGAACAGCCAGTAAGTGTAGTGGGTAGCCATTCCAGTTTTGGTCTGGAAGTTCCAACCCCCAATAAGGCTTCCTACAAGGCGGGGCCAAGGGAGGGCCTGTTGGGCGCCAGATATTGATGTAATTACTAAGGCCACTCCACGTAGTTAAAAGAAGATTTATTTAGTGGGTAACTTACAAATGAAGGGATAAGTAGGTGGCGGGTTCTGGAAAAGACGCAGAGCAGTCTGGCCGTGTTCTCTGGAGAACTCTCCTCGGTCTACCTCTCGTGTCCAGGTCCAGGAAACAAGAGAGCACCGCAAGTCCCAATCTCAGGTCTTCAGGCCCTCCCTTGGCCCCGCCTTGTAGGCGTGATAGTTACGGAAGCCTTATTGGGGGTTGGAACTTCCAGACCAAAGCTGGAATGGCTACCCACTACAAGTAAGTCATGCATGTATTCATCACTGCTGTCACTCTGCAGTCATGGCTTTGCCTTCTTTTTGGTCCACTTTGCCAGTTCCCTCAAGGTTTGACATCTGGATGTCCTCTTGTTTTAAATAGAACCTCAAAATTTTCCTTTAAATCTATTTATTTATATATTTGTGTGTGTGTGTGTGTGTGTGTGTGTGTGCATGCGCGCGCGGGCGCACACGTGTGCACACACACTCACACTCTGGTGTGTGCTCAAAGGGAGTGTCGTCATTCTCTAGAGCTGAAATCATAGTTGAGAGCTGCCTGTTATGGGTGCTAGGAACTGTACTCAGGTCCTCTGGAAGAACAGCAAGTGCTCTTAACTGCCAAACCCATCTCTCCAGCCTAAGAACATTTTTTAATGATAAAGTTTCAGTTAAGAAAGCAAAATAGTCGTCAGTAGTAACTCTGAACAGAAATTAAAACTGTGAACTAATATTCCCACTTTGTCTGTCTGCCTTGTCTAGGAAGTCTCTGTATTTTGAATAAGTAAGTTTAATTTTGTTTTTTGCCATTTCCCCTTGCCTATTGCTGGGAAATGTAAGAACCATGTCCTTTTGGAAATAGATTTTGTGAGGTATGTTGACAGTTGCTATAATCCCATCTTCAGAAGGATCAATCCCATGGATTTTCTTTTCTTTTCTTTTTTCTTTTTTTCATTTTTTTTGAGACAGGGTGCTGTTCTGGAACTCACTCTGTAGACCAGGCTGGCCTAGAACTCACAGAGATCTGCTTGCCTCTGCCTTCGAGTGCTGGGATTAAAGGCGTGTGTCACCACCGCCCATGGATTCTTAATGGTGACTACCTTTTAATATTCAGTTTCTGTCATTTCCCCCCCATTTATTTGTGAGCATATATTCATATCAGTAACACATTAAGTTGAATAGAGTTGGGAATATAGTTCTTGAACTAGAACAGGACAGTTCATCCACAAGTGAGTTTGACTAGCATATTGGTCTCGATATCTAAGATGCCTTTACTCCTACTTAAGAGGTCAGATTGGCCTGCTTTCTTATTTATAGACTCACTCAAGGGGCATGCACACACTGTTGAACTGGTAATATCTTACTTGAAAGATTTTGTCAAAGTGTATGTGGTCATTTAGCCTGAACACTTCTCTTTCATATAAAAAATCTTGTTATAGTTGCATTTGGATTAAGCCATCTTAAATCCCTTGTCATCCCTTGTTCCAGAGGCATCACCCAATGGGGGAAATTCTTGTTAATACAACTCTGTCTATATTCTGTATATTGACTCTTTATTATCTCCAGTTTGGTTACCTATGGAATCCTTTGCCTTGGCCACGGCCACCAGACTTGTCACTGACAAAGTCTGTCTCAAAGGATATCATCCTTCCTGTGGTCTCCCCTTTTTTTCCCACCTTCCACCCACCTCCACCCATACCACACACATTCTTCCAACTCAGTGCAGACTTGGCAGCAGATTCCATCCCCATCCTTGTTATGTAACCCACCACCTACCCCTTTTTGGCAAGGGATACCCAACTTAGCAAGTTGCAACAAAGAGTTGAGTTAATTGGAACATGTGCTAGGCTCAAATCTGCAACAAAGAAGGGCTGATAGACATCAAGAAAACACAACCATATTGCTTGAGCAGTATGAGTGTACATGGGAAATGTCGTCTTCAACCAGGGTGCATTTAAATAACTACCATTCTCCACTTCTTCCAACACCCTCCCCCTCATAGGTAATACTTTTAACTTGCTCTCTCATGTCTGCTCATGGGTGGGCATGGCCTGCTGAAACCAACAAGGGAAGCAGAACTGTCTATGACTAACTTCATGTGCCTTACGACGTTTTTATGTCTGAGACTCAATTACAGATGGCATTTATTCCCAGTTGTTGCCATTCATCCCGTAATGTTCATTGTTTTGTACCTTCTCTAGCACTGTAGGAGGCCTTTCCTGCTTAAATTCTAAGTTAAAATGCTTGGATGAGATTGATATATAATAAGAGTTTTTGTTTATTTGAGGAAGGATCTCACTGTACAGATGTATGTGTTTATATTTGGATCATAGTCCCTCTGTTCTCCATACCCTCCCAGATCATCCCTCTTCTCTGCCCACCAATAATATGTCTTCTTTTTTCAACACCAACAAATCTAACTTGTGTTGCCCATATAGTCTTAGATACGTGGCTTTCCACTGCAATGTGGTCCACTTACCACAGGCTATCCTCTTGGAGAAAACTGGCTCTTCTTGTCCAGTGGCTATCAGTTGCAATAGCTCCTTAGCTGGGGTGGGACTTTGTGTCCACTTCCCTTCTAAATTCTGGGATTCGAGCTGGCTTGAGCTTACACAAGTCTTACTTACCATTATGAGTTCATATGTGCAGTTCCCCTGTTGTGTACAGAAGACCCCATTGCCGTGTAGTCCTCCACTACTGCTGGCTCGTCTACGCCTCCTGCACTGTCTTCCACAATGATCTCTGGGCCTTCGGAGGAGGGGATATAATGGAGATAGCCCATTTTAGGGATGAGCATTCCACTGTCTCTTATTTTCTGAACCTTAGTCAGTTGTGGGTCTCTGTGTTAATCACCATCTACTACAAACAGAAGCTTCTCTGATGAGGGTTGAAAGATTTCTTTAATCTATGAGTACAATGATACATCATTAAGTGTTGGTTTAATACTATGTCTTTTTAGCAGAATAATAGTGGTAGGTTCTCCTTATGATCTGTCTAGTCACAAGTTCTTGGGCTGGTAATAGTGCCAGGTATGGGTTTCATCTTGTGGATAGGGACTAAAATCCAATCAGAAAGTGGTTGGTTATTCTCATGATATCCCATAATTACAGGTACCCTTGAATTTGACAAATAGAAGGACTTCCCACTTCTCTGATACCTACTCAACCATGGATGCAGTAATTCTGCAGCTACAGGCTTGACTGTCCATTCTGAAGTCTCAGGCTGCTGGGTATTCTTGGTCAACATCCTAAGTTTTAGAGGAAATGGTGACTCCAGCTCCTGATAACTCAGTCTTAAAGCTTTAAGTTTGTTGCCTTCCCTCATAAAACTGTTCCACAACTGGCAGTAAGAGGTGCTTCTGTCTGCACACAGGCTTCTGAAAAAACCTGGCTTCCCTTTCAGCCATTTGAGGAATCTCCTGAAGAGAGTTTGCATGGTATACTTGGCCCCAGTATTGATCTCATTAGGCTTTGAGGGTCTTGGAAACAATAGAATGGATGTAAACTTGATTGCTGAGAAGTTCCTGCATCTTGACTTTTGATGCCTGAAGGACATAGTCACTGGCTGATTTGATTGCCAGACATTACTTTGCACTGGATACCATTACTGTTAAGTCAGGGACTAAGACTTTGTATACATCATCTTGTGCCTAATCTTCTAATGCCCTATTTATGTACATGCAATTATTACTTGCACTTGACAACTCAAGAAACAATCTTGCCCATGCTTATAAAATGAATAATAGAACAGCAATGTGATCCTAGATTGAACATCCAGTCCTGATAATGTATATATCTTTCAGAATTTCTCTTTCAAATATAAAACAGGTAATCTTGTAATGTCATCACATTTAATATACATATACTTAATACAAAATTATATATATGTAATTACACATACATATGGTTTTTATTTTTATTTTTTTTATTTGAGACAAAGTCTTGCTGTGTAAATTCAGGGCGACCTCTAACCTATGATCTGCATGCCACAACCTCTTCAGTGCCTAGATGCCTGGAATACAAATGTGTACCTTCACACCTGGCTTGGTATTGGATATTTTAATATAATTATTAAAGGATAGAATTTTATGAAAAGTAGAAAAATGTAATCCAAACAATAATGGATTGCTACATTGAATTTCTTTCACGTAAGTTCCACAAATCATGGGAAAATAACCATCTTGTTTTGTGACAGACACAGATGATAGACTACTGTGCTAAATTTGAAGATGAAGAACACAAGACAGGGTTCCTTAACTTTTCCAAGGCAATTCAGAGCAAGAAGACTTCTCTAACCTGAGTGTCTGTCTGTCTGTCTGTCTGTCTCTCGCTCTGTCTCTGTCTCTGAGTGTGTGTGTGTGTGTGTGTGTGTGTGTGTGTGTGTATTGTGTGTTGTTGGATATTGAACACAGGCCTTGAACATGCTAGGAAATTGCTCTCAACTGAGCTAACCCACTGTCCTAAATCTACATTCTCTGTCTCTGAGACTCTTACCTATTCTTTCAAATACTCTTTTCTATTATCTAAGCCAAGGTTTAAGGAAAACTATCATTTTGCTTTTTATTTTACCTACAAATCATAGGCAGTGTATAAGGAATTCTGGCATCTAGCTAGACTTAGCAGAGTATTATAACAGCAGCTCATAATGACTTCATTAGCTGAATAAATTGTGTGTCTGTGAAAGCTTGCATTTAGGATGCTGAAGAGTTCCTGTGAAGGTTAGGAAAGGGAGAAGTGTTATTTTACAGAACCGCCTGTGTAAGCAAGTTGCAGGGTTTTGCTTGCTTGCTTGTTTGTTTTCAGATCTTTAAGAGAATGAGAGAAAGCAAATAAAATACCCCCAAAGAAAGGGAAAGAAAGGAATGTTCAGGGTGGTGCAGCCTGCTGGATAAAGCCACACCCCCTCCACTGGGGTGTGTTCCCCACTGCCAGCAGGTTCTTCCACACCTTACTTGGTGTGGATCATTCCTCACTGTCCCGTTTCTGCCTGTGTTCTCAGAGGCTGCCTCTGTATGCTAACAGTCTTAGCCCACCAATCAACTATACCTTTCCTTTTACGTTTGTTATTAAAGGATAAATTGTGATTTTTCTATAAACACTGAAAAGGCTTTTTTAAAAAGGAACATTTTAGAGAATTTAAGATCATTCAGAGTCCCAGTGACTGTCCGTAGCTTAGCTTATATAGACTGCATTTTGAATTTATTATTTTTTCTATTAGTCATAATAATAAGAGAGACTTTTCTCAGCTTAACTTAAGGCTTTCCTTTTGCCTCTTCATGGTTCTATTCATTTCTTAATTACACTAAAATGTGAATCTTTACTTAAAGACAGTCTAATAATCAAAATGCATTTAAGGTACCTGGGACCTTACAGATCATTTATATTGTTAAATCGAGCTGCAGTTTCTCTGTTCATATCACAATAACTGGAACAGTGACCTAAGATGATTCTGGAGATCTGGGCTCTCTTGCTGCTCCTGCCCCTCACTCCCTTGGTAAGTTAAGAATGAAAATATCTTTCTGGAATATCTTTTGATTTGGTGTGTGTGTAGGGAGCTTTGATATCATTGTAGAAAGGCAGAATGGAAATAAAAGGTATTTCAAAGACTTTTGATGTAGGTTGTAAATCCAAGAATTTCTGCTTTGACTCCCTAAAAGGTTCTTAGAAAGTTTCGCCCGCAGTACTTTTACAAGCAAAGAGGTGCACTCCCCGCTCACCCCACTCCAGTATGGCTGTTTCTGAACTTAGTTGATAGTTTCTAACTGTAATTTGTTGGAAAAACTCCAGGTTTTAAAACATGATTGCTTGTTACCACTTTTCCTGAGGAATATGCATTAAAGAAGATTATTTGAAAGTTTCTTAAATTCTAAATATTCTGTTCACTTTAAGCTGTTCTGGGGTATACCGTTTGGGAGGTAAATAAAGAACTGTGTGTGCCATCTACTCCACAGAGGCTTAAATAGTGTTCAGTTACTTACTGAACTTAGTAACTTACTTAGTCTCACCCTACTAAGAAATGTATAACTTTGACTGCTTACAAGCATAGAATATTCATTTTCTGTCTTCACCAAAAAATAAACAAAAAACAAACAAAAAAAACCCACCAAGAAACAATATGTAAAGCTAAGAATTCAAGAAGGAAAAAGAGAAGAGGGGTCTAAGATTCTACCATACATGATAAGCACTGTAATGGTAATTGAATTTTGTGTGGGAGTGTGGAGAGGGATATTTCTTTCAGTTACCAATGTGATTCAACTCTCAGGCCAGTATTCCCAACACTGACAAAGATTCTAGACTAGCCTTTTCCATATGAGGACACAGGTGGTTACAAAGGGCACAGTTACTCTGTGAGATTGGACAGGGAGCTGTTGCAGACCTGGGAGCAGAGTTCCTGTGTCCTAGGTTTAGACCTGAGCTTTCCTTACCACCTCTTGTGAGTTAGCCCAACTTAATCCCAGCTCTGTGTAGAAAAGATGGGCCTGCGATCTTCATGCATTTGTTTGGTTTTCTTTCTTCTGTGACAATAGCAGCTCAGTTTATTAGGCACTTCAGCTGTGAGTCAGGCACTGTGTCGGAGTTTACTGAGGTTTTTCCTTAACTGGGGATGCTGATACTTCCATTTTACATACACAAAGAGATTAAGTAACTGGTGCACATTTTTAGAGCAAGAGTAAGTGGAAGTGCTGAATTGGATTCCAGTAATTTGGTTCCAGAATATATCTCTTGAACTGCTTAGTAGTTCTCCCTCCTCAGAGGGTTTCATGACGACCTTCAATTCCCAAACAAAAGTTTTGTGTAGACCATTTAGACCACGAGAACTCCAGACTTCAGTTTGAAAGCCAGTATTAAGAAATTTATATATATATAATATATATATATTATATATATATATAAGACACTCACTGCTTGTTTTCCTGTTTCTTGAATCTTAAGAGTCTGGGACACTAGTGATGACAGTTCCTGCCAAATGGTTTCTTGACCACCAGTGGAAGATTTGTCTCAGAGAGTTTGTATCTTTAACAGTCAAAGAAGAGCTATGGAGGCAGGTGCCCTTGATTGGGCTGTTGATGAGCTATGGAGTTGGGTTTTTTTTTTTTTTTTTTTTTGATGATTAGTGGGTTTGTGACTTGTGCTGTTTTATCTAAGTGCCCTAAACAATCCAAGCTACACAGGAAGGGAGAATGTGTTGAAATATACACCCCATGTTTTAAAGAAGTGTTGATCTAAGTGTAACAATATTTCATTAATGTCAAAACAGGACCGTGCTTAGGTTCGTTAATGTTTATAGATGTTGTTTTTCTTCTGTTAAATTAAAAAGGGAAACTAACTTTAGTGTTTATTTTAAAGTACCAAACCAAAGTCCAAAGCTTGTATTAGATGTAATTTAAAGTTCAGGATTTTGAGGTCAAAGGGCATGTTGGCAAGGTAACGCTCTAATAATACTGTAGTAACGTTTGACAGGGGAAAAGGAAGGTCATTGTTTATTTTGCTTGTGGAACATGGTGGTAGGCCTTAACTATAAGTGAGTGCTAATCAAATGATGTGTTTATTAATAACTTGCTGCACTAGATAGCTCCACTTATTGTGGATGAAAAGTATTTTACTAATCAGTGGATAGATCAGTTAATGACAATTAAATTTTAGCAACAGACAGAAAAATTGCCATTCTGCTAAACAACACTACCATATGTAGTATTCCCTTTGTTTTGTAGATAGTTTGGTGTGTGTGTGTGTGTGTGTGTTTGTGTTTGTGTGTGTGTGTGTGTGAGAGAGAGAGAGAGAAAGAGAGAGAGAAAACGAGCGCCAGAGGTTATTGGATCTTTCTCAGTCTCTCTCCATCTAAGTTTTTGAAAAAATAGGACCTTCTTTGTTTTTTTTGAGACAGGGCTTTTGTACAGCCCTGGCTGTCCTGGAACTTGCTCTGTAGACCAGGCTGGCCTCAAACTCACAGAGATCCTCCTGCCTCTGCCCCCTAAGTGCTGGGATTAAAAATGTGTGCTACCACCGCCCAGACTGAGATATAGGGTCTTTTGTTGAACCCAGAGCTCACACATTTGGAGAGATTAGCTGGCTAGCAAGTTCCAATGACCTTCTGTCTCCTTCCCAGCACTGGAATATAGTTGTACACCGTTGTACCCTGACACATGATGCAAACATGAATTCTTTGCTTGCACAGCAGCATTTTATCAACAGAACCATTTCCCCAACTCCATTATTATTTCTTGGTGTTCCAAAACAGATTTAAACTGACTGTGTCTTTGTTATATATGGTATTTCGTTTCATTCTTATGTCTCCGTGGGAGTGTAATGTTTATTTAAACAAGATTGCTGTATGACAGAGTTTTGGAATCTTAGCTAAAGACCCATTGATTTCAGGCACTCATGTGGGAGTAAGTAGTTTTAGTCAAGAGCTCTTATTGTTATTAATTTAGAAGTTTTTAGTGATGAAATTAATTTGACATCTTTTAAAACTGTTTAGTAAATTAGACTTAAAAGTAAAGAAACTTAGTATCAACAAATTGAGATGTACATTAGTGTATTTAGAGTTCACTTTAGAGTACTCAGGAAAGCACCTCTGCAAATTTTTATGCTGTGCATTTTCATGTTTCCCTTGCATGTAAAAGGGAAAGTTGTTGTTCTCTCGGTGCTGGTGATCAGTCCTGGGGCTTTGCTCATGATAAGCACATAGTCTCCCACCGATCTACACTGCTAACCCCAGGGAAAGGTCTTCAGTAGAGGAAGCTTCCCACACACTGGCTCAGAAGATCTCCAAGATTTTGCTTCCTCTCCCCCCTGACTTACTGAATGACTTGCAATCTGAAACTTTTTAAATTCGTTTTTACATTTATGTATGCATTCATTCGTTAATTTATGGCTTGTGTGTATGTGCGTGTGCACGCAGCCCATGGTGTGCATGTGGAGGCCAGAGGACGATTGCAGGACTCACTTCTCTTTTGCTACCACATGGGTTCTAGGGACTGACCTTCGGTGTCACACTTGGCTGCAAACCCCCTACCCACTGAGCCATCTATCTCACTTTCCTACACTCTGAAGTATTTTGTTTTGTTTTTTGTTTTTTTTTTTTAATTTATACTATCCATAGCATGATTCCACTGTGTAATAATTTAAAAGGTAATTAAATTTAAAAAGCTAGTATGATGTCATTCTTTGAGAATAAACTTTTCTGGTGATTGATTTCTGTCATGTAAAACAAAGCCTTCATTCTTTTTGTTTTTCTAACAATTTCCTCAAGCACTAATCCTGATGAGTTTCTTTATGAGCATTTAAGGTCTTATCCTGAGACTCTCGTAACTCTGGATGCTCATGGCAATGATATCTTAGGGTCATACCTAACTGTACTATTCATTGAGTGCTTTATAATACCTGATAGTGGTAGCTGCTCCCCAAGAACCAAAATTCAGAGGATTGGTGTCATTTGACCACAAAGGGTAGAACCAGGCCTTGCTGGTTCTTATACCCAGCTTGGGCTCTTTTCGGAATAATTCATTCCTGGGAGTCACATATTTGATGCCATATGCTGGTATCTTCTTGAATAAAATGGACTGTTAAAATCTTAAGATACATGCCTTAGATTCAAGCTTAGTTCATAGCAAACCAGTTTCTTTCATGGAATTGCTCAGTTTAATAGAATGATGGGGTTGTATAATGTGAAATGCTGGAACATTTAATAAGATCCAGAGTATTTGCTGCTCTCTGAAGAAACTATTAACTAGTACATGAAAATTTGGTTAAAAACTAATAGTTAATAATGGCCATTTTCTAACATGAAAGGATCCTGTCCTTCATGTGTTTTGTTAAACATTGTAGAGGTGCCAAATTAGATGGACTGTAATATGTTTGCATTTAATGTAATTTGTTTAGCTTGTCGAGAAGTGGTGGGAATGATCGTAGCTAGATGGGTGCTGTGTGTGAATGTACGTACGTGGTTGTGCACCTGTGTCTGTCTCTGTCTTTGATAAGTTGGCTTTCGGATTTAATCAGATTTAACTTGTGCATGATTTTTACAGACAGCCGTTACTCTGGGCTTTTGTGCCCTCAAGACTTAATTTTCTTCTTATGCTTTATTTTCATGGCTTGGCAAGATTAAGGACAGAGAGGTTTGAATTCTTCATTAGTTCCTATGTTTTGTGAATACGGTATTTGTAATGCTACTTCAGATTTATATTAGAAACAACATGGTAAAAATAGGTTCAGATTATCATAAAAATTAAAATTCTTTAGTTTGTCACTGGTAGTTGGAAATTATTGTCCACTTTGGACAATTTTTCACATATGCTCCTGTAAGGTTCGTTTGTGTTGTTAATAATGAAATTAAAAATACATGATTTGGGAAATGAAAGCACACTTAGTAACATATAAAGGTAATAAAAAAGAGAAACCAGTGATGCTGTTGCATGGTGATTCATTGAGATAATGTCTTTCTACAACCTGAAATCACTACTTAAAGACATTTTAGACATGTCTATCTAACATAAAATACACAGAATAGGCAATGAGTTAAGCTGCTTCTAGTTGTTAGTGATTAGTAAGAGCGTGTTTAAGTTAATGCTAGAATTAAATTATCAGATTGTCATGCCTAACAGAAGCCAGTGACCACATCATCATGAAGATGAGCTTTCAGAACCTCTGTTATTTTTGATTAAATTTCTTCTTTAGTATCATCCAAGGTCAGTTTATTAACTTGTTTATGAAAATAAATGAATTTTCCATAATTAAAAAAATTTAAATTATCACGAAGGTAAGTTTTTAAGGGGGAAAAAACACAGGCTTTTACGTGTGAAATCCTAATTTTGCTATGAGTTTCCTAAATTGCAGACTTTCTAAGTGCTTTGTATTTTCAAATCAGCCATCACTTTGTGATTATTATTTAACTTTTGAAATGTGTAATCATTGTGTTTGGATGTTGAATTCCATTTTGAGAGTCCTGTGTCCTATCAAGTGTTTGCATTCATGGACTTGAAGTAAAGCAGCTTATATCCATGTAGAAAGTGACTCAGTTTGATTTATTTCAGATCAGCACATTGTATTATTCTGTTGTCTTTGAAGTAGATAATTGTCTAGCATTTCAGTAGATGTGAAAGATTGTTTCTGTGGGTGTTTCTTTCTAGTACTGTGCTTCTGTGATTGGAAAAGTGTGTAGTGTATAGCAGTGTACCACACATATATGTCATTAGTGGTGGAGAGGCCACTGAGGGTACAAGCTAAGGATCTGAGTCTGAGAATGAGCTATCTGAAGTCCTTGTAATCTTTTATTTTATTTTATTTATTTATTTTATATAAGAGATTTTCTACTTGTTTTACATATCAGCCACAGATTCCCCTGTCCTCCCTCCTCCCAC